>JAGFPH010000707.1:424294-442574 GCA_018207615.1 Philaenus spumarius
TCGAAAAGAACTTACAACAATTTTGTTAAACGCGTTTCCCAAGCTGACCAGCAAGTAAGTTTATAGCTTGTGTAGTGAGAAACGCTTTCAGTTGTCTGTTTCTGTTTTAATAGTTAGAATCAAATGGTTTGAGACAAGTCTTTTGTGTGTGTGTTTTTTTTTTACATTTCATCAAAATTTAAATTACAGCCTACGTTTTAGTTGGTTAAAAGACTACACAATTCTAAATCCTAAGCTTAAACTCTGCTTGTATCGAAGTTTTAAAATGATAAGTTAGTTTATAAAGTGATTTAGTAAAAAAAGAAAAAGAAAATATATACCATTAGTTCACAGTAAAACTTATTTTAATAGTTTTCTTAAATTAAAATTTTCTTTAGAGGAAAAATTTGTATAACCTATACGGGTTTAAAAATGAGTGATTATTATAATAATTTGTACGATTTTTTGTCAATATGCACGGATTTCTAAATTATTTTCTAAACGTTAGTTAGCTTTCTTTTTGAAGGAGGTGACGATGTACCTCTTGTTACACTCCACTTCCCTAGTACTACAGTATCAACAATGAAGTAAGTCAAGAGCTGCTTTATAAAGGAGGAGTCAATAAAATTATTTTTGTAGAAAAATGACCATAATATCATATGTAGCAAATTTTTTCTGCAATTTACAAATTTAAATAAAATAAATGGAAATTATGATTAGAAGAATTATGATGAATATAAACAAAAATACAGAAAACATATTTATATGCATGCCTAGCAAAAATTGGTGTAATTTTAATTTAAGTAAATTATTTTGGTTAGGTTATTAAAATAGCTCTTTTTTCCATTCTTTAATCAAGTACGAATTAATAAAGTTAAAACAAGTCTGAGATACGGAAGCAAAACGAATAACTTCTTGAATGTTTATTATCACTTATCTATATTTTCAAATTTTCATACGACACGTGATTTTGTAACATGTGAATATGAAATTTTACTCCTTTTTACAAAATTTAATAACATTGTTTTTAGAAGTTATTCATTGCTTTTAGGTTTTAAGATTTTTTATCCTAAATTTATTTATTCTGTTTTGTTAACGGCATGTTTATAATTTATTTTTTATTTAAAACAGCTTAGTATGTGGCATTAAATTTTTCATTCACATGAAGAAGATAATTAATTAATTGTTATTATGTGATTTTAATCAGGGTTATTAATAGTTAACCATAAAAATTTTCCATAGTATGAAATTTGGTTTCAAGTGTTCTTTCGAATATAGAATTATTTTTAAAATTTTACCTATCTAAAACATAATTCTTGTAGAGTCGACGAACACTGTTATTGCTAATATCTGTTTGACTGAAGCAGAGATTAAAAATATTTGATTTTTAATTCGCTTGGAAAAGACAAAGTTTATTCAACTTAAAAACAAAGAAATGTAATATACAATTAATACTTTGGCATACAAGCTGTCTTCAATTGTTAACCACTCTAAAATGGGGTTATTTATTGTATGTAGACGGGATGCAATTATTTTGTTTGTATAATAAAAGTAATCAATTAGAATTGCTTATTTGGTATAATATTTTATCTACATATCTATAGGTAACCCTTATTTTCTCCTTCAAACCAATGGTTTTCATTATGTGAATATTGATATTTATTTGATAAAATGAATAACTATGTTAGACGCGCCACTTAAATCTTTATTATGATTACAAGATTAACAATTATTTACCATGTTTAATAGCTTTAATATAAAAATTACACACAAATATCGATTGCATTTTATAGTCTATGATTAAAAGTGAGTAAATCCGTAAAGACTAATTTTTTAAACGCGTTTATATCATTTCTAAATTTGTATATAATTGTTAGCACAATTATATACAAATTTAGAAATGATATAAACGATACTAATATCGATACTTAATATCTATCAATGGTACTGTTTACTTATTATTTATTTTATTCATTGTAATTACACTATTATTGTTGTTTATGTATGACTTGGTTTTTATCTAGTCAACAATAAATTTGGTTTTATGCAGTAACATTATGTTCAGTGTTTTATGTGGTTGGAATTGGTAATCAACCAAATTGAATTGATTAAGATATTGTGTATAAAATGTGGCAGCTATTTTTTTTTACAGATGTACCGATTTTCACTTCAATTTGGGAACAGGATCTTTTCTGTGGGGAGCGATCTCTCCTTGGTCTGTAGTAATATTAAATCTCCACCGGGAAGAAATCGCTCTCCACCGTAAAGAAAAATCTTCTTGGAAATCACTTGGAATACAATAAGTATGTCTGTTTATATGAAATACAAAGTCGTTTTTTTATTGTGTTTGTCAAAAAGAAATTTTCATTTTGTACAAATTAGAAAGCAAACCGATTTGATTGATTTATTATCAAGTAGCTGAATAAATATTTTCAAGTTGAATTATTGGCCTTAGAAAAATAGTTTTGCTATTTTCGTTACACACTGTAAAATTTAACTAGATAAACAAAAGTATACACAACTACGTTATATTTTGACACAATAATAATTATGTAACACAAATAATAATGAACAAGTTTTGGATTTTCAAATAATTAGTTGATAATTTAAAAAACAAACAAAACTTTTATTTTCATGAATTATCACGATATGTTCACGGTACCAACTTTTACTTCTAGACTCCTGGTATATCTGTGACACAGAGTCCCACAACGTTTTGTCCCTAGATTCTTTTTAAAATTCGATCGTACGTTCTTCAATTTTATATTCGACAAACTATGTTAGAGCAAATAATGTGATAATATTTTATTAGCATTTTGGCAACCTAATAATTCGGTTAGCGTACTCTGAAATCCCCCGGTTCGAACACGGATCTTAGTTGGGACAAATTTAATTTCAGGATGGTGAGATGAAATTTTTTTAAATATTTCCTCCTGAAAGTTTCCAATATTCGTTTCAGCCCCACTAATGGTTATTATCACCATAAACATAATTGGTCACGTACTTGGATTGAACCATGTGCGTCTCACTGCTTTCCCCACTGCTTATTATTTTACTAAAAATGGGTTTGTTATAAAGATAGAATGAATCTGAACCTCGTTTCAATATTACAAGGCTTCACCTTTGGGAAAACAATGGTACAAAATAAAAACAAATACAACTTTAAACAAAATTAAAATCTTTCATTCAAAGGCGACTGACGTACACGAACTTTTTGCCAAGAAAGTACCTAGGACTTCGGCTTTTAAGTTGATTACATTCACTAATTTTGTTGTCGGACGTTTTAACACAATACCATTGGTTATTGAAGACATTGCCTTCAAGTTACATGCAAGAGTTCAACTTGCACAATACAACATTTTTCTTAACACGTGCATATCGTCAATCAGATCAGTGCAGTGATCCATGGGAAAAATAAACAATTACTTTATTGTCAATAACAAGTCAAAAATAGGTATAACTGTTACGTCGTGTTTTTGTGATTAGGATTCAATACCACTTCCCCTCCTCATCTTTTGTTGACAATAACAACTTTCACTTTAAGAATAGATTCTATATTGGCAAGGCCACACACACTGTCATCCGTATTTATACATCTAAACAAAACGTTTCAACACAAACTTAGTGTTGGTTTCCGAAGGATTTAGTGTCCAACCTATTGCAAAATTTAAAGTTTTCTTTATTTAAAAAAAATACTGTTATGACTGAACTTCTCAAAATGTTCACTAAACGTAATTTTAGTTTCCCTGGCCTTCCCAACAGAAATTGTTTTAGAAACACAGACAGATTTATTAACTTGCCAGTTGTGTTTGCAATTTATATAGTAGGCCTACTCCCAACTTTAGGCCTTTAGTTTGCGCTATAACTACACTAAATCGTATTTAAATCGTTCCGGTTTAGTACAAACTGATCATACAAAAATCCCGGACATCCGCCATTTTGTTTTCTTACGACAAATTCATTATACTGTAACTGAAAAACTAGAAAAGGTTTAGTTGTTTTTTTGAATTCGCGTTGTTGTTGTTAAGTTAAAAAATGCAACAAACAAATCAAACCTTATTTTGTATTATTTTCAAAATGGCTGACATTTAAAACGTTGAACGCCAAATGTATCGACGAAACCCGTTAAATATTCAAACAGGCAAATTAGTTTTTTTTTGTGAGTAACAAAATGGTGTTTTATTTTGTCTGTAGCTAATTAGACAATCGACTTATTGATAAAATCCTAAATATACAATATTTTCTTGGCAATTGTCTACAACACCCACTAATTTATCAATTTGCTCCTTTGGGTTTCAATAATTTTATTTGGTTTAAAATGTATATACGTTTTTAAACGTGCACAGTTCATTTTTATAATAGGCCTACATAGCAGATAAGTTGTGCATAGCGGAATATGGCAATTTATAATTAACATCGTAGTCCGATTGCCTTATCTCTACGTTTCTTATCTATTTGTAAAGGCTGAAATTAATTACATTGTTTTAATTTATGAAGTTATATACACTTAATTTCTTTGAGAGGTCAAATGTTATTAGGCTACCGGTTTCGGAATATTTTTTACTTCACATTTATTGTATAACTTCATTTAAACATAATTATTGACGCTTTCGTCCAAAAGTAAAAGTACATCAAACATGAACGTAAATAAAGTTAACCTCTTTTGATGAAAAAAGTCAATTCATTCGGCAAGTATAAATAATTAAAATACTAACATGCATTTCTGTAAAGGTAGTATTTTATTGTGTCATTGGACATTTTATTGTGTTTTTATTTAACTTTCTTATGGTTTTCAGAGAAAATGCAACCCATTTTGAAGCTACACCTGTGGTCGAATTACTTTGGTAGCCTTTGCTTTTTGAGTTTTCTACATCCATAAAGCTAGGTTACCAGAGCAACTTCGCCATTACTACCAACGAGGTCTGAGTGTTTTATTAGTTAACCTATATGTTTATAAGTTATTGCACATAATCAGAAAAAAGTAATATAAATACTGTTTAAATGTAAATACTGGCAGCCAAAAGGAGATATCTTGGTTTGTATACTTCCTAGCTAGGAGGTGGTGAATTCAACTGCAATGTTTGTCACACTAATTTGAACAAATCTGGCATATACATATCTTTAGAACGGTTTAACAGATTGATTTGAAATTTTGCACGTTATTCATCTGTGTAAAGACATCGAAGTGCATTTAGTTTTCTATCGAAAGGTATAACTGTCTCAACTGAACAAAAGATAACAATAAAACAGCTTCCAACAATTATTACTTCTTGCAAATTAATTATTGCCTACGCCTTGTACGTATGGACGTTGAGCCCATCGAACTAATGAATACTGTTTTAATGTTACCCTTTGTTCCATTGGTTGACAGTTTATCAGAAAACTTTACCCTTGACGTTTTTTATCAAATATTTTTGCTTCGAGTTATTTTAATTTAAAATGTTTAAATGACTTCCATTTTGAAACGGTTTACTGTTGATTAGTTTTTTCCAAACTAGATCTTTACATTGATGAGTAACGCGCAAAATTTCAACTCAATCGGTCAAAACGTTCTCGAGGTATAAATTATTTAGTAAAACAAAATGGCGTATGATGCATTTATGGACATAAGTTTACAGGAAGTTTTTTCCCTTAATTTTGACCTATATGACAGCCCCATGACCTACATGAATCTGGATCTTCGACTGAGCTTGAATTACTTAAGGGAGAGTGCTTTACATAAGAGAACCGATGATAACGCAAGTTGTTAAAACATATAATTTTATAAACCCAGTATTTAACTAAATAAATATTCATCTTTATCCTCTCCAAGTTTTCAGATAATCTTTAGACTTGTCTATTGACTCAGTCATTATACAGTATATACGTTTTGATATAACGTTTTATTTCAGGGACATTAAAATCTTGTACGCTTATTTGAAATTCGACTACCAATATTCATTTAAAAAAAGTATTATCCAACCAAAGTACAGACTTTAAATTTATTCAATTATTTAATTTATTTATTTCTAAATGCATTTATTCTTTAAGGGTCTGCTGTAGTGGCGGCCATCTTGGATTTTTATCTCATTCGAGCAATGTTAAATTTCAAACCATTTATTTCGTTTATTTTTTATCATAAAATTGTTTGCAAGGTCTCATTTTAAGCACAGTCACAATACGCATCCGTCTTGCAATTTAGTTTTTTTAAATGCTTTTGATTTATTATGTAATTGACAATTTGTAAGTACAAAGTTTGGATTTTTTTCCTAACACAATAAAAAATTAATAATGAAAAATTATTTGCAAGCCGGATCCGAAATTTTATAAAGAATATTCAGTTTGTTTTTTTTCAACACTCAATTACAAAAGATAGACTTATAAAATGGTTTGAAATTAGGCAATGTCAAAGCGTTCAGCTGCAAGAAATTGCACTGTTTAGATAGGGATATTGTGAGAAGCGCTTTCGTTTCTGGTTGCTTTTTCGTATACTGGAGCAGACCCTTAAGATGCAAATTTTAGAAACGGTTCTTATTTGTTTTCTTAAAGTATAATTTTCGCATTAAACATTTTATCGCTATGTTGTAGTATATTTTAAAATTTTAATTATTATTTACTTTTAAAGACTATTTTACAAATGAATTTTTACAAATGGGAATCCAGGCCAAAGTGATAATAATTCATGTTCATTCAAATAATTAGTGCTTAATATTTACTAGTGTTCAATGGTCCATCGGCATATTAAAATCACGAAAAAAAAATGGAAATTAATCATTACTTTGAAAACCTCTGTTGCGGGATTGTCATAGAAATTACTAAAAGTACGACTGAAAGAAAACAAATAGACGACTAGGAACTTGTGTAGGCCTACTACTTATTTATTATTTATGGATTTTGTTTTAGAGCAAACATTTGGTAGTTGAAATATTGTTTACTAATTTATGTATTATTTTTATATTCATTGTTTAGCTTTAGAACTACTTTAGTCAATCAACATACCTTAATTTTCAGTCAATAGTAGTACTTGTTAACAAGTACTACTATTGACTGAAAATTAAGGTATGTTGATATTATTTTTAGTTGATTGTTAACAGTTTTACCTATAGGCTACCACTTTGTTAAAAAATCATTTTTTAATTTACTCAAAATCTTCTCAGTAGTATTAAATATGGAAGTAGATTGTGGCTTGAGCCAGATTTTCAGTAATGATCTTCAAAGTCAAGTATTGTTTTCGGTGTTTTATTTAAGATGACCACTATTTTATTACGTTGCTGAGCAATTTTACTTTAATAGTACTTTATGAGTATTGTGAAGCAGTAGAATTAAAACTTTTAAACAGCCAAACTATCAATGCACACTAAACGTCCGTTTACTTCTACAGTTTCTGCGACCCTAGCACTAATGGAGAGGCAAGGAGTGTGAATAGTGGGGTAACTTGGCCCACTTGAATATCCCGCCTCAATATGTTTTAATTTATTTTCACATAATCGACAAATAGCTTAGCTGCCAGATTTAGTTACCTGCTTGAATAGATCAAATTTAGTCTAAACCAAATTGGAAGCCTAAAATAGATAAAACAATTACATTCATAACAACGGGAAAAATGACTATCTTCCGGAAGCTAGAGAGAATGTTTAAAAGTGATCCAGTGGACGGACCATCTAGTTCCATGGTTACAGTACTGATAAATACACGAATATCTTATCTAAAAGATTTGACATTTTGCGATCTAGGCTTAAATATTTCATTTAAAATGTCACTTAACATTGTTTAGTTTTTACGCAAAAATCTCTATAGCTCAATAAATCCCCGCAATAGTTAGCAATGTCCCTTGTAACTTTCCAGTATGATTTTTTGATTTAATAAGCCTTCTTAGGCCGGCGGCACAGTCCAGCAAAGCTGCTTTAAGCAAAAACGTTTTTGTTTTAAGCGAAAACATTCTGCTCAACGTAGAAACCTTTTTGTTTAGTCCGAGTGTTTACATATCCAGCAAAACTGCTTTAAGCAAATACGTTTTTGCTTGAAGCAATTTTTTTTTGTTTTTACTGAAAACAATACAGAACTGAAATTATTCCTTTGGGGTTATGTTTACAACTTTAATAAATATAAGTTTTGTAATATTATTAACTTCGAAATCATTTGATCTATCAATATGAAATAAAAAGCAATTAAAACATAGTATTTTTTATCTTTCTTGAAATATATAATAACGTATGTAAATAATTTTTTTTAACAAATAGGCCTACAGTTTTATAATCCCTATTATTGTATACATTTACCGAGTTAAAAATCCCCGTCAGCATAGTTAGGTAGGCCTAGATAAATAGGCCTTAACGTTCTTTTTAAATAGTATATTTTTTAAATTATGTATTTCTGATGTGTATCTAATTAATTAGCCTGTGATTTTTCACGGGGCTTACTAGTGTTTATAAATAGTCTAACTGTTTGATAAATTTAGATTTTAATATTGATTATACAAATGATACGCGCATGCGCAACACCAAATGTTTCGCCTTCCAGCAATGGTCGTTGTTTGTGAGACGAGCACTGCCAGTTATGCTTAAACGTGCTGGATTACGCTTCAAAGCGTTTTTGCTTCTTGCTCGATCACGCTTAAATGTGTTTAAACGTGCTGTACAGTGTTTTTTCGTTTTGATCCATCGTGCTCAAACGTGCTGTACAGTGTTTTTTGGTTTTGATCCATCGTGCTCAAACGTGCTGTACAGCGTTTTGTATTCATGCTAGATGAGTGTGCGGTATTCCTATCTTACACATAGGAAATAAATGTTCGAGCAAGTTTAAACAAAAACGTTTTTGCTTAAAGCAGTTTTGCTGGACAAGTGTGCGGCCGGCCTTAGACACATATTTTTTTTCAAGTAACACTTTAATAAACAGTTTTGGAGAGTATACATTAGATATGTACATACTCTTTACATTTTCAAAATATGAAATTAGGTTTTAAAATAACATTGTTTTCATAACATACAATCTAATTTGTAGGGATTAAAAGAAGGATTTCCTTTGGGAAAACTGTGATAAGCAGCCACGGAAACAGTTCTTAGTAGGATTCATTTCGTTAATTTTTACTTTCTCGCTATACTATTGTGTTGTTAGAAGTTTGTTAAGATATTAATTGTTAATTATTGTCGCTAAAATATAAAATGGTTTTAAAATGAGGCAATGTCGAAGCGTGAAGTAATGGAGTCGCCGGTTGCTTTTTCTTTTGCTGGAGCAGAATCTTAAGGGTCGGCTCTAGTAAAACAGAAAGCAACCTGCGACTCCAGCGTAGCGGCGGTAGGTTACGCCGATATTGCTCATCCTAAATCCATTTAAAACCCGCAATTATTCAAATAGCCTTTTTTTAAAAAATACCAAACTCTTGGGGACAAAATTCTTTATCCGAATGGCTTGGTAATTTTTCTCTATAATTAATAGTTACAACGTAAAAAATATTTTAAATCACCCTATAGCGGCGGTAGGTTACACGGACATTGCTCAGCCTAAATCCATTTAAAATCCGCAATTGTTCAAATAGCGTTAAAAAAAATACAAAACTCTTGGGGACGAAATTCTTCATGCGAATGGCTTGGTAGTTTTTCGCTATAATTATAGTGACAACATAAAACAATATTAAAAATCAATGTTTTAAATTGTTTTTAAACAAAATCTTGTTCTTAGTTTTGGAAAAGCCATTTGCATGCATATTGGCCATATCTTTAAAATGACACATCGTTCATAATTATCCGATCAAAAATAAAGGAAAAATTTGGATTTTAATTTAACATTGGTCTTATGGAGCGTCAGCCAAAATGGCAGAATAAAATGGATTTTTATCCCATAAGAGTAATGTTAAATTTCAAACCATTTATTTCATTTACTTTTTATCATAAAATTGTTTGCAAGGTCTCATTTTAAGCACAGTCACAATACGCATCCGTCTTGCAATTTACATTTTTTTAAATTTCTTTCATTTGTCAAGTAACTGACATTTAGTAAATACAAAGTTTGAATTTTTTTCCTAACACAATAAAAAATTAATAATGAAAAATAATTTGCAAGCCGGATCCGAAATTTTATAAAGAATATTCAGTTTTTTTTTCAACACTCACTTACAAAAGATAGACTTATAAAATGGTTTGAAATGAGGCAATGTCAAAGCGTTCAACTGCAAGAAATTGCACTGTTTAGATAGGGATACAGTGAGAAGCGTTGCGTTTCCGGTTGCTTTCTCGTCTACTGGAGCAGACCCTTAAGAAAACATCATAATCTTAACAGGTGTAAGCAAAAGTCAATACGTAGGCCTATTACCTGCTCTGTTTGAAGTTATAACTTCGTTTGTGCGCATTCAAAACAATAAGGATTTTCATTTTCAAGTAATTCATGTTTAAAAGTTTTTTCTATTTTAATTTAGCCACCAAAAACTTATCACATTCAACACAATCATATAATTGTGTAAACCAAGTTTCAGGTCAGTACTTCTATAAGAATTTACTTCTTTATAGAATTAATGATTGAAACTAAACTTGGCTTATTAGCGAATTTCCATAGGTAAAATGAGCTATTGCAGTGGCCCTTATGGTAAGACCCAAGGTCGGGAGTAGAAAATGAGCACCATTCATGGTCCCCAGTACACGTCTTGGGGTGTCATTAAAAATCATATATACAGGGTGATTTTTAAGTATGGAAACGGCTTTATATTGCGCAACTGGGACGTTCTTGGCGGTAGAAACTTATGCTAACCTGTACAGTTTTAAAAATCCCACTTTTTGGTGGTTTTGAAATTTTTGTCCGCCATCTTGGTTCCGTCATATTGGATTTAACTTTATTATTTTAAATGAGATGATGGTCATATGACACATCACCTCAATGTGAAATTTCAAAAGAAAAACAATGGCGCAAACCGTTTTGTGATAGATGCCTTCGTTGTAGAGTTATTAGCATTCAAAGTTGCAGTTTTGGGAAAATTGTGTTCACAATAAAATTAGGTAGAACGCACTGAACTATCCATTTTTACATTTTTTATTCATGAAGTATCTAAAAAACTAAATTTAAATGGTGGTTAGATATGATAATAATAAGTATAACAATTAATGGACATAGCAACAACTGAAAATAAGTGGCTATTTCATGAACCATACATCAGCTGTAGGTGCTAAATTCAGCTAATACGTATCTAAAAGATCAGCTGCGACAATTTGTTAAAAATTTATTTCATATATTCTGTTTGCAAGATCAGCTGTTAATTTACAACAATTAACTTTCTTTCATGTACTAACAGTATAATTTATACTACTACTTGATTTGATATTGCTAGTAAAAATAAAGTTTTAGGCCAAGTTGTTCATTATTTAAAGCATTTTTATTAGTGCCTTCTGTTTATTCCCTTCATTAAATTACAAAAATTCAAATTGGAATGCCTCCTTTAAGTGAAACTGAAAGAATAACGCTGCTGATGATGCACGGGTATGGTGATAGAGTACGGCCTTTACAAGAGGTATGTGATTTATTTAATAATACATTTCTAAACCGAAAACCGATTTCTAAATCCACTGTGAGCAACAAAGTACGACGATTTGAAGAAACCGGTACTGTAAATAATCGACCTCGCACCGGTAGGCCACGAACTGTTACAACTGATGCAAATGCTTTAGATGTATTGCAGTATTTTGTTGACGACCCGCATTCATCAATTAGACAAGTCGTTGACCAACATGTCATAAGTTATTCTTCAATCCAAAAAATTCTCAAGACAAATAAATTTCACCCTTTTAAGCTACACTTGGTGCAAGAACTTTCGGAAGACGATTTTGACCGCAGAGTGAGTACTGTGATACAGTAATGCAAAAATTAGACATTGACAATAATTTTTCTAATTTAATAGTATTTTCTGATGAGGCAACGTTCCTGTTAAATGGTGAAGTGAATAAGCAAAACTGTAGATATTGGAGCACAAATAATCCCAGATGGATGATGGAAGCTCATACGCAACATCCACAGAAAGTAAATGTTTGGGCGGGAATCGATGGTCATTGTATAGTAGGACCTTTTATTTTAGATGGAAATTTAACAGGAGAAACTTACTGCGACTTGTTAGTGAGTAGAATTATACCAAATATCCGGGAAACTCTTGGACAAGATTTGGATAACTTATGGTTTCAACAAGACGGGGCACCACCTCACTATTATCTAAGGGCGCGGCAAATTTTAAATGAACATTTTCCAAATCGCTGGATAGGTCGTAGAGGAGAAATAGAATGGCCTGCGAGGTCACCAGACCTCTCTCCTCTTGATTACTATTTTTGGGGGTACCTTAAACAAAAAGCCTGCAGATATTAACGAATTGAAGAGAAGAATAATTGATGAATCTGCTCGTGTACCACCAGACATGATACAAAAAGTTACAAACGAATATTATTCCAGGTTAGCATACTGCCAAGCTGTAGAAGGGAAGCATTTTGAACATTTACTTTAGAAAGGTATTCTGTCAAAATTAGTTAAATACTTTATTTAAATTTAGTTTTTTAGATAATTCATGAATAACAAATGTAAAAATGGATACTTCATGAATAAAAAATGTAAAAATGGATAGTGCAGTGCGTTCTACCCAATTTTATTGTGAACACAATTTTCCCAAAACTGCAACTTTGAATGCTAATAACTCTACAACGAAGGCATCTATCACAAAACGGTTTGCGCCATTGTTTTTCTTTTGAAATTTCACATTGAGGTGATGTGTCATATGACCATCATCTAATTTAAAATAATAAAGTTAAATCCAATATGGCGGAACCAAGATGGCGGACAAAATTTCAAAACCACCAAAAAGTAGGGTTTTTAAAACTGTACAGGTTAGCATTAGTTTCTACCGCCAAGAACGTCCCAGTTGCGCAATATAAAGCTGTTTCCATACTTAAAAATCACCCTGTATATATGTGTGTGTTCGCACTCTAGCGGCCGCATTTTAAATCCGATTTGGTTCAAATTTGGTACACATGTTGGTTGTCTCCATCGCTCGGACGAGTTCGTTAGCCAAAATAATCCAACAACCGGAAGCACGTTTTTTGACCGGAAGTAACTATTTTTTGAGATTTTTCATACGACAGTGAAATTTTTTTAGAGTTTGTTCTACAAATATAAATTTAGAATGCTATTCTGCACATTTTTTTTACGCGACTTATAGCTCGGTTGGTTCCCCCAAAATCGATGAAAACGTAAAATACCATAGAATTACCCGGTTCAAAGCCATGTGGTGGATTCTACCGTGGGGTTGACGTGCAAAGCACGCAATGCATTGTGTATTAAAGATACTCCCAATACGGGGGTTGGCGTTTGAAGCACGCAATGTTTTGTGTGTTGAAGATACTCCCAATATTCGGAATGGCGTGTGAAGTACGCAATGCATTGTATATTGAAGATACTCCAATTAAGCAGAATGGCGTGCGAAGCATTTTGCAGCTATTCAGCACCGTCGTGAATAGACCTATTTCCCAAATTGTTGGTTGAAACCCTAAAACATAAATTTAATTTTTTAAATTTGCTCAACTCACGTCAGCGGTTCAGCTGCTTGGTCGAATTATTTAAAATTTGGCCAGCCTTCGTATAGTTAAAAAAAATCTATATTCGTTTCCAGAAAGCTTGCTGAAAATCTCGCTTAAACGTCACATTTGTGTTACTTCTATGTGTAAACCACTGCTTGCAGAATTTAAAAATCGAATTTTTGAGTGTCATATTTGTTTGATGTGTTAGCATTCGTTTGTTGGAGTATTTTGGATGAATATTAAAAAGGTTAATAGTTCAATTTTGTTATTATTATTGGCCCGTTGGGCACTTTCGACTTGGCTATGTTTTCGAAATCTCGCGTCACGCCAGATTTCTCGCGAGATCTTGCATCACGCCAGATTTCCCGCGAGATCTCGCGTCACGCCAGATTTCTCGCGAGATCTTGCATCACGCCAGATTTCCCGCGAGATCTCGCATCACGCCAGATTTCTCGCGAGATCTCGCGTCACGCTTTTGTTTAGACACAAGTCAGATCGTGGAGAGGGAATATTATTAATACATTATTTACATTTATTAGCATAGCAATCAAATTAACACATAAGAATTAGTTAATATAATATAACAGCTGATTTCGCCCATCATCTGTAATTCTTAAACAAAACCCAGCGTAGATTATATTTTGGGGTTATGTTTACAACTTCAACCATTAAAATTTCTTGTGATGTTAATTTTCTTATATATTAGTTACACAACTAATGTAGGCTTCTATAACTATAAGTTATATGGGCTTCTACACGTTATAAGATTTGCTTTGGGGTTATAAACTGTATATAAAACTAACCTTTGATCATCAATATATTCGTTTATACAAATTTAAAGAAGGATACCTACTGTTTAACTTCGCAAACATTCGTACATCTTTGTATAACATATTTGATTATTAATTTCTTTACTGTAATATTAACAACTTCTAAATCATTTGATCTATCAATATGAAATAAAAGGTAACTAAAAGATAATATTTTTACCTTTCTTTAAATATATAATAACGGATATAAATAAACAATTTGAACAAATAGGCCTACAGTTTTATAATCCTTATAATTGTACACATTTACCGAGTTAAAAATCCCCGTAGTCATAGAAGTTATCACTTCCAACGTGTGGTCTTAAGCACACCCAGTTAATTTTTTTTACATGAACTGTTTATACAAACCATGATATACTAAATAAAACTTTACAAAGTCCCGAGAGAAACTTAAACTTAAACGACTATAATTTGTATATGAAATAACAGTGTTCATTAAATCTGTGAATTGTTACGGCTCACGGATTCGCAAATTTTGCTGGAAACGGTTATTAAAAAAACATTCTTGAGCTTTTCACTAATACTTCCCACTAAGCCTCACCGCATTGTGTACCGTAACAGAGAAGAGAAGAGTAGAAGTATTCTTATCTCGTTCCTTAAAGTATTAGGAGCACATAGACTCATAAGACATGCAGTCGTGATAGGTTTTTACTTTCTCACTACTATAGAGAAAATCGATGTTGAGATTTTTGTGGAAATATCCGTTTTGGGATTCCCCGAGTTAAAAAAAGTGGTTTTTACAAAATGTCTGTCTGCATGTATACAAAGCTAGAGAGAAAACTATTCTATCGATTTCGAACAAATTTGCACCAAACATGTCAATTAGTATAGATGCACGAAAAAGGTTTTGAAAAGTTTGAAAAACAACCCAATATTTTCAAAAAAAAAACCCCAAAACATTAGTTCTTATTTTTATAAAAAAACGGCTATAACGATTGTGATAAAATTTGTAACCCTTAATCCTACCATATGCAAAAAACAGCATCTTTCTAAAAATTCTCTTTTAGCTAATAATAATAACTGATTTTTTGGGGTTTTTTGGCCGAAAAGGGGATTGTTTTTCAAAAATTTTCAAAACCATTCTTCGTGCATCTATGCAGGCCTAGTTGACGTGTTAGGTGCAAATTTGTTCGAAATCGATCGAATAGTTTTCTCTCTAGATAATAATGATAATTTAGTTAATCACCTACTTTAATATCAT
Source organism: Philaenus spumarius (assembly GCA_018207615.1). Taxonomy (NCBI): domain Eukaryota; kingdom Metazoa; phylum Arthropoda; class Insecta; order Hemiptera; family Aphrophoridae; genus Philaenus; species Philaenus spumarius. Next base: position 439,822 of record JAGFPH010000707.1, read on the forward strand.
CTCTCCTACCCCTACTACAATTATGAAGTCACAGTGAATTAAATAGTAATTTAACTGTTAGTAATTTAAATATGTTTGTGATAAAGTATGTGCCAGTTCCTGGTACCGTTTATTACCAAAAATCTTACATACGATTTTACACAAGTTTAAAAACATTACAATTTATATTTCCACTATTATAATTAATTAGGAATTGCAATATAACAACTAGCAAACCACACAATCTTAAAATATCTCTAATGCTATGTTGTTAGTAAATCGTTCGCAATAACTATTTTTAATTTGTGGTATGGTGTTCAAACTTACTCATCCCTACATGGATGTTTTTGACCGGATACGTTGAGGAACAGTTTGGTAGAACTGATTGGATTACTGCGCGTACTTACAAGTCAGTAATATCGCAGACATTTTACTTGGGTTTATGTTATGTTGTGTTTGGGGCAAATGTATTTTTACGTTTACTTCAAGTGTACCACCCGTCATAAAACAGCATCTTACTCTAACCATCACTGCTCAACAACTAACCGTTATAAGGTTTTAGTTGTACTCGTAGTTCAAGTATCACAGAAGATGACGTCTTTGTCGTTGAAACGCGTTTGATTATTAAACGTGTGTGTATGAAAATTAGTGTATTGTTATTATTTTTAAATAAACATTTCAAATACATTATATTAAAATGATTAAAAGAATAAGTATGCACCAATTTTAAAGAGCCTATGTTTTTAGAATTAGCTTTTAAAGATAAGAGTGTTAGAAATAAAACTTTGTTCTTACAAATTGTAATGTGAAACATAAGCTACTACCAACAAATGGTAAGGAACGTACACATAATAACAATAATAATAATAATAATATTAATAATAATAATAACAATAATAATAATAAAAGTTTAATAATTTTTGTAAAAATTACAATTTTATTAATATTAAGCGTTTTAATTTTGTTGCCGGCCACTTAATCTGGCTGAGGGTATTCAGGGTGATGTACAGTGCTTTTTAAAATACCTATAAATCTCAAACCGTCAATACCTTTGTCCAGAGCGTTTAAGTCTTTCATCTCTGCTGGGCTCAGTGTAAAATCAAAAACCTGCAAAAAAAAAAGAAAGCGTGATTGTATTGTTTAAACATAATATTATTTTATTTGGTTAATCAATATGTTTAATATTTTTATAAACAGTATGTCCTTCTGTAATGATTGGGCGATTTTTCTGAAATTACTATTTTATTTACGTATTTTTTCGTGACATCATTACACGACTTGTTTTACTAATGAAATCTGTGGAGTTAGCGTTTAGCGAAAGTAGTAAGGCTGCCAGTAACTAAATTCGACCCTACGCAACTGTGTTGGACATTCCTGTGGAAAACTTGACGATTGTCTTATAACTCTCCGCCACTCTTTTCCCAAAGTTTGAAACAGAAAAAGCTTTGAGTATTATTATTATATTTTACACGTAAGCAATATTATTTATACTGTTTCATTTACTAGGATATATGTTTACTAATATTATCTTATAATTAGAAAATATTATTTTGTGGCGAGTATTAAAAAATAAGTATGCTATCAAAATGAAAAAATCAAGGTGGTTCAAAAATTAAATAGAGGTGTCTGACCAATATTTGGTAAATAAAAATGCTCTGACTTATTCACAGTTGCACAATAATATTCATTTTTGAGAAACTATAATCATTGTATTTGGATAACCTCCCATGATCTATGCTATAATACAGCAGGTAATTTTAAACACACTATCAATCACATTTTTAAAACTGGGTCTTCTTCTAACTAGGCCGAAGGAAATACGTATCGTGCTCGTTTTATTCCTCGAAGTATTAGGGTCATATAAACGTATATAGGTCATCCTCTCTCTATTTTCCCATTTTAATGGTCGCATATACCTTGCGTAAAACAGCAAAAATATGCACTTCGTACTACCGTGTTTCGGACGCCGTTTTCCTACCTAAAAAGTTGTGAAACATCTTAAATTGTTCTTAAAGGCTATATGCTTTTGTCTTATATCTCATAATTGAAAGATATCGACGGCAACTCCTTTTAATCAGCAGTTTAACTCAGTAAAAATTGATTATTTTTAATGCATTTTTTGGGAGATTTAAGCAATAATTTCCATATTTTAAGCTAACACGTAAAAAATATAAAGTCTTTTTTATAACTTAAAGTAGTTTCCCAGATTATTAACTTATAAATAGAATCCGAAACACGTTATTACGAATGCATGTTTCAACGATTTTGCGGCTTGAGTCAGACCTTTTTATTAAAATCATACTGTACACTCGGGAGTTTTCTTCAAGGTAAAGAAGAGCCTTAAAAAGATAACAACTAAATTAGTTTCGACATTTAAGACAACACGCCGTTTATTTAGCGCTCGGATAAACCGCAAATACAGTATTTTCAAATAAGTATAAAATGTTAAATTAATAATCATTCATTATTATTTTTTGTAAGTAGGCCTACTGTAAGTAAACTAATTGGTGGTATAGGGGGAGATGCGAATTGAGCTATCCTAAACAAAATTTTATGCGCTTTTTAACAACTTCATTGATGCCCTGACAATAATGTTTTAAAGAAAACTAGAACTTTAAAAACGCGATCAAGTCGGTTTAGAGTATTCTAATTTCTTAAATATACCAAGTTAAATAAATAAATGAAAACTTTTTGTACTGTTTCACAAATCTTTATTGAGCCGTGCCGACCTAGGTTTCGCCAGCTAAGGCATTATCGAAGGCAACTTAAAGACT
>JAGFPH010000708.1:1461-48760 GCA_018207615.1 Philaenus spumarius
TTCTGTATTTAGGGCGTAGCCCCATGGCTCTTTAGATCTCAAACCATACCACGATGTCGTCTACTATACCCAGGATCCACCATAGGTAAATAATTTGACGTTGTTTACTATTTATAAACAGAAAATCTAAATTTCAATATTTGGGCGTAGCCCCTAATGCAAAATAGATGGAACAATACCAAGTAAACTGGCGATAAACTCAGACGTCATGTAAATAGACCGACAAGTTTTACACTTTATATGCAGCAAATAAGAATTTCTGTATTTGGGGCGTAGGCCAATTGCTATATAGATCCGAACAATACTATAAAGTCGGGCGCTTTACGTTATTGTTAGTGTAAACAAAGTTATAAAATGGTTTACAGTTTATAAACAGTAAACATCAATACCCGTATTTGGGGCGTAGCCCCTTTGCATAATAGATCCGTACCAAACCATGAAGTCAATCGCTCTACTCTCTGGTCATCAAATATAATATAGTTTTACAGTTTGTAAACAGTAAATAACAATACTGTATATATAGTTGGGGCGTAGTTTATATTCAAAAGTAAGCCTGACTTTCTAGGAAGTTAAATGCTTTACGCACCACATCAAATTTAAATAAATCGCCAGTTTATAGTTTATAAACATTAAATAATAATATCTGTATTTGGGGCGTAGCCCCTAAGAAAATTAAATTCAAACAATATAACGAATATTTCCGCTTTACTCAGACGTCATGAAATGTAAATAAAGCGCTATTGTTAACAGTTTACAAACAGTAAAAACAATTGGTACTTTCCCGTAGCTCCTTCGAATATTTATTTTCAATAAATCAAGGAATGGGAAATGACAACTAATAGTTACGAATAAAAGAATCAATGTAGAAAACTACATTTTAATTTTTGTACAGTGTTGCCAGATTTATGGACGCAATATGACACTAATTTAGTCATTCTGTATACATGAAAAATATACAAAGGTCGACTGCAGCGACTCTGTCGAAAGAACACGGAACTATGAAATGTATATCATTTACTAACTTCCTACCATTATTGAGTCCACCCAAATATTTGCAACATGTTTTTAGGTCTGAAAAAAAATTAAAAAATATGATTTGATATTTTGTTAAGCAACCTTATGAAATATAGAACAAGCTTACTCTTTAAAATATTACACTGGTTCACGACACAATTGTTTAACATGGGGTTGTACTATTGCGTCCTTATACGGACGCGACATTGCACCCGGACGCAACTTTAAATGTAAAGTGCTTTAACATGGACGCAATAATGATATAAAAGTGTATATATATATATATATATATATATATATATATATATATATATAGATTAAAGTATATACAAAAATATTTGTAATTCGATTACTTAAATCAAAGGGATGAAATGGAATAACTACCCTTAAAAGTAAATAGTAATCCAAACACTTACTTTTTCTATATTCTCAAAAACTACTCAATTAATTTTACTAAAATTTCACAATTTACACATATTAGTAGTAGTATTTTTATAGAACATGGTCATAAAAACGAATATATTTAAATGGGGTAGCTACCCCTATACCATAAAAATAAATTTTACTAAATTCCTACAAACTATAAAGCTAAAATTATTTAATATTATTCTTAATTGATATAAAAAACACCTTTTCAATTCGATTACTTAAGTCAAAGGGATGCAATGGAATAACTACCCTTAAAATTAAATCAAGCAATGTTGCCGGGTCCACTAGTTAAATATAAGACTTACCGTCTTCAATATTATTCGTCGGCACTTTCAATATTGAGACGGCACTTTCGGTTACCGTTTCAGCCATTATCAAGTTGTTTCCCCTACGACTAACGCATATATACATGCAGTACGCACCATGTCATCGAGCAATGTAGTCACGACTTATGAGTCAAAACGTTGATTAAATAATTCGGGTGTGTAAATGTTTGTGTAAAATGACGAAGGGAAACCTCAAAAGAAACTTGAATAGCCGAAACTGCGAAAAAAAATTGAAAACAATATCTATTGTTTATGTAATATTCTATAACACGATATCTTACATTCAAAATTTCGTAACTGTATTTAACCAACCCAAATTAATTCATCTTTTGGAGCTGCGGGCATAGTGAGTATTATGTATTCTCGAAAACAAAATGGTATAAACTATTGATGCAATCCGCAATGCGTGTCCCTCAGTTTGAATGGTTGATATTAGGGCTGAAATCACTTGATTTACATAATATATTTGTTTTGGTGCCAACTAAACTGTAAACTGTGAATACGATTCATTATATAATTGTTTTATTACAACGGAGTGAAGTGGCTGCTATATTAGGCTTCTAAGTTTAGTCTGTGTTATGAAACTGACACCCAGACATTTCTACTCAACTTTGAAAGAAAGAAAGGTAACGTTCGTTGCATTAATTTTTTTCTCAGGATTTCTATTCTACATGACATCAATGAATCTAATATGGCGAATGACAGCAAACATTATCTCAAATGTAAATAGAAACATTGCATATAAAAAACATCCAATTAAATTGTAATAATCCAAAATGTCAACAAAGCAGACATAACGTCTTAGTTAGAGCATAACATAATCTGGACAATAAAAATATCGTTAGCGCCATAGGTCGTTGTAACATGAAGTGCCATGTGTACCAGGCGGTAGTTGAATAAATTCCAAAATATGGCAGCGAGAGCCGGGTAGCTGCGAGTTATATAAGCCGTCAACGTAGTGCATGCACATCTCTTAAGCTCTACCTCGACAGTAGATGGTTCCAGGTTGCTGACGAAGGTACACTTTCCACTCCTAGACCCATCGAGGCAGGAGTTCCCCGAGCCTCGGTTCTTGGTCCGTTACTGTACCTTCTGTACACTAACGACATTCCAGTCATTCCCAAAGTATCACTGCGACTCTTTGCTGATGACGCTATGTTCTACTACAGGTCTCTGAACCTGGAATATGGTTCGTCAGTCATCCAACAACAGTTGGATGCTCTACAGCCATGGCTCAGGATATAGAGAATTGCAGTGAACACAGACAAAACGCAAGCCATCCAATTCTCTTCAAAACGTAGATTTCCCAAAGTTCAATTAACACTCAACAAATCAACCATAGCATGGACCCGTCATGTCAGATACCTTGGAATCACGCTTGAATCTAAATTAAAACTGTCCCGTCACGTCAAGCAAACTCTGTCAAGGGCTAAATCTGTCCGTAGCAGACTCCTTCCAGTCATAAACGCCAAGAGCCCTCAACCACTTCGTATCAGATTGTCCATGTACAAAACATACGTACACTGTATTTGCCTTAATTATCTTATTGGTTTGCAAAACCTTGGTTAGAAACACTTGTTATTAAATTATTTCTCTATTCTAAGCAACAAATAAAAGCCAACCTAGACCACGCATAGCTTTTAGTATAAAGTACTGTGCAATGCTATGTTAAATGTACGCATCTCCAGCTTGGTATTCTGTACTATCTGTTTCGAGGAAGAAAAATTTGAACTCCTTTCAAAACAAAACTCTCCGTTGGATCACCAACTCCCCACGGTACGTGTAGAACGTAACCATCTCTCAAGGGCACAAAATCCCCACACTCGAGGACTTCATCCTAAAACTCAGACACAGAGTTCAAATGTCTGTCTCGTTACACACACATTCAACAAATCGTCACTGATCCTGCACCTCCGCATGACAAAAGAAAACGTCCCTTATGTCTGGCTTTCGAACCACCATAAGTATCCAAAAATCCAAGCTCAATTCTTAAACACCATACACCTTCGTATTAATCCCAGTGTATAACATAGATTTACCATCTCGTTCCCACACAAAATTTATTTAAATTAGTCAATATATGATCAATAAAGTCACTTTCAGTTTCAGATAAGCAGCCATAAGGCAGATGCTGTCTACCACCTAGACTACGGGCTTGATAATTTGCCAGAGCATATATTTATGTGAGTAACACAAGACGGGTTTGAGTTAGGCTAAGCACACATTGAAGTCTTTTCGTACAAAATTAAGTCTAACATACGAGCAATCCCGATTCTGGTAAATAGGTTGATGCTCGCAGACTGTGTACGACCGTTATTATGTGCTTACAAATACCTATGGATCCGATGTCAGATTCGTTTGTAAAATTACCTTTTGTTGAAATGTATTTTTAATTAATTTAAGTCGTTGTAATGGTGTATGCATATCAAAAACACTAAGCATGAGTCTGTTAAACATAATATCTATCGTTCTAAACAAAAATAATGAATTTTATATTAGGCCTAACTATTGAATAATTCATATTTTAGTGGAATACAGATGCGAACGCTAAAATATCGTACTATACTAGGATGCAATCAGTGTGCGCGTTTAATACGAACGTATAAAACACTCATCCAGTGTGCGCTTAGCCTAAGAAATGAGAGGACACGAAAACATTTGCAGCAGTATTGAAACTATGTTAATTTACTTACCGTTCAAAGTTGTTCACTAAAAATGACTGTTAGTGAGTCACAAGGCGTCATCTGGGATGTAACAGCACACATTTGTGTATCTGTAATTGTATGACTCAACGTTGCAGGCGCTAACTGACTCATACTTAAGGACATTTTGTGTTTCGAAATTCATAATTATTGGTGTACTGCCAAAATAAAAATGCATTCTTAGTTCTAAATTATTACCTGTCTAAATTAAATCATACCCCAATAAACTTCATTCAAGTTAATTGTGTAAACAATTATTCTAAGCTTGGTATTTTACAATTAAATAATTTAGCATTAAAAAGTGTGTTAGATAATTACAGTATCTAGATAGTCTAGACGGAGAATATCTATAGATTATACTATACTAGTAAAATATTTCTGGAATTTTTTGTTTATGTGTTTTTGAGTACGACTGTTTATAAACGTGTGTCAACTAAAGAGCATTTTTTTAATATGTGATGACAATGTTTTTATATTGTAAAATGTTAATTTTAACCTAATGAAAATTTTCGAATACATTTAATTATATGATTGTTTTTTATAATTATTTTTTAATTAATTTACCAACTTTCAAATGGTCCTGGTAATTTCCCCTGTATGTCATGTGATCATCGTCTGAATTGTTCGTTTTCGACAATGACAGAGGTATGTGTCGAAACTAGTAAGACCCAGCAGCAGTAGAGGGGAAATTAACAGGACCATTTGAAGGTTGGTAAATTAATTTTAAAAAATTACAATAATTTTGGCAAGTAGGAGTCATAATAATGAATAATTATTGTTTTATTATAACTATTAATTTCTATTCTAATATTACTGAAGTAGATTCTATTACCTATTATTAAATCTATTATTACAGGAGGTAAAATTCATGGAGGTAACAATAAATTCAATAACTGCACATTTCAAAATCAGTTGTAATTGTTTAAAACCAATCAACCACGCTTGTTAGTCAAATGTAAAATTTTGAATTAAAAAAAAATTTTACTATAAAAGGTGGAAATTAGTAGAAACGTAACTTTACACTAGATTGCACAATTATTTCTTAGAGTATTATTTGTGAGGCAATACATTTTAAACTTATACTTTGCTATTTTTATTTTTAACACAAATTGACTTTTACGAAAAACTATATAACCTCTATTATAACATATGGCAGTTTATAAAGTGGTAACATAAATAGTATGTTAATGGCGACAGGCAGAGCCCAGAATGATTGTTTCGCTTAGACATAAACAGACTATTGATTAGAAGTAGATTTGTATGCTAAATATTGAGTAAAATTTGTTAAAATTTGTAATTAAACAAACCGAGGAGGGAAATCTTTCAGTAAGAAGCAAAACTTTGAAAAACACACGCAGCATTCATACAAAATTGTAACAGGATAAAACGTAAAATAAACCAACGCTAAGTACTTTTTTAAATTTATGTTCTAGATAATTTTAATACGATATTTACACGGATAAATTATTGGAAGGCGAAAGAACTGCAGAAAACCGATGTTTAGTATATCGTAAAATCTATTTTGCGACTTTGTGCGTAACTTAAAAGATGTGGCAAGTGTGCAAATTTTGAAGAAACATCACAATTCCCTACAATTTATTGAGAACAGATAAATTATAGATTTAATCATCTGAACAGAACAATAGTTTGTATATTATAATTATTAATTTGAACACGTCTCATCCGAATGAGATATAACTTTTACTAAATAACATGGGCTAAGCAGTTTTACATTTTATTTTTACATTTTTTTACACATGACTAATAGTAAGAAATAATAAGTGATCAGGATTATTCAATTGAGTTCTATGGTTTACGCTGAATAAACAATTAAATATCAAAACCACTTTAAGAGATAACTAATGTGCGGTGACAAAAGACCGATCGATATTGCGTGGAATGGGAGTACTGTATCAGTATAATTCATTATACTCGTAACAAATGTCGAGCTTTCATGAAGTGTAAACTAATTTAGTAGAGCAATATTGTTAGGATTGTATTTGTGGCAGCAACGTAGTGAACGAAAGAGTTTTTGATTTAAATTTGTATTAGGAATTAAATTTAATATAAATTGTTGAATAATATTTAAACTATTACTTAATATTCTTAATTTAATATCAGGAGAATGAGGTTATTCTTATAATATTTATTTAGAAGTAGGACCTGTAGTTTGTGTTTTAATAGTTTAGTTGTAATATTTTCATAAACGAAGTTTCGAGGCGTTCAATGTTGTATTCGTTGAAGTCAAAACAGCTGTTGTAATGTAAAACGCAGTAAACAGAAGATTCACAGAAGATTGTATACTTGCGCAGTGAGAAGATTATTATTCTTGTGACTAAAGTAGATATGTTTATAAAACAGCCAACAAACACAACTAAAGCCGAGATGAATAAAACAGAAATCAAGTCGGTGGTTATAGGCAAAGATAATCAATAACAAACCCTTGCCAGTCTCTTCTTGAACCCCACCTCGTTTGGTTGCTCCATGTGGTGCTTTCTGTTATTGTCCATTCAAAACCTTACAATAACTGGAACATTTATTACGTCATATTTAAATTCAAAAATTTACAATTACTGGAACATTTATTACGTCATATTTAAATTCAAAACTTTACAATTACTGGAACATTTATTACGTCATATTTAAATTCAAAACTTTACAACTACTGGAACATTCATGACGTCATATTTAAATTTAAAACTTTACAATTACTGGAACATTTATTACGTCATATTTAAATTCAAAACTTTACAATTACTGGAACATTCATTACGTCATATTTAAATTCAAAACTTTACAATTACTGGAACATTTATTACGTCATATTTAAATTCAAAACTTTACAATTACTGGAACATTTATTACGTCATATTTAAATTTAAAACTTTACAACAGCTAAACTTTATAACACTTTAACACCCGTGTTCGCAGCATATCGTTTGCGGGAAGACGAGTGTACACAATTTTTAATTGTTCAAAGGAACAATTAAGTTGTTCTTAATGAAGTGAAATGGAGTAACCTAAATCATATTTGGTTACGTTTTAAAGGTTATGTTTCTTCACATCGGAATTTATAATTAGCAAAATCCTTTTTCACAGATTTGCAAAACTTTAAAACAATTTCATAAACAACCACAGTATTTAATAATTTAAAAAAAGTAAGTTTACATGTAAATGTGGTTACCATAAAATGTGTGGGCCTGTTATTACCATTTAATCATTGCACACACTTAGGTAGATCAGGTTTAATAATTGTACAGAAAGCTAGGTCATCCTAGCGATACCCAATTTAAAAAATTGTTTGAAAAATGTTTGTCCTAAAAGATTATAGACTATTTATCGATCTGATTTGTAAGGAAGCGTCAAGAAATTAAGGTTAATTTTATAAGTTAATATCGTTTTACTACGTAAAATTAGAAATTTGTCATCTTGATTATTATTTACAAGGATTCAAACCTAGCTTATATGAAAGGTAAGTCGTTTAGGAAAAATAATAACACTATCGTTTTAACAGTTTTTAAGCTCAATTCGCACCAGACAGTGGCAATACAAGGCGAGGATTTTCCTTCCAATTACAAATGAAACGAAATAGCCTACACGGGGAAAAATGTAAATAAATATAACTATTATTTTGTTTTTGTCAATTTTAATAAAACTTAGGATTTTAATAATTTTTAAGACTACAAATAAAATATTAACAATAAATCTTTCTTTAGCTTGTCCCTCAATTGACAGCAATTTGTGCTCTTGAGAAGAATTATCATCAGTATAGACGGTTAATTCCGTCTGTTAACTAATTTCGGAAAATTTTACCCAAACAGACTCTACCACAATTTAACAAGTTCTGGGAGTTTGTACTACTTGCAATGAAGATAGTAAATATTATTAAAAACGCCGTCTGGTTGAAATAGTTTCATATATTCTGGTACGGTAATGGTGTGACTTTATTATTTAACAGACTGTTACAATACTGTTAAAGTAGTACGTACTTCATAAGTTGGTCGATGGAAACGGCATAAATAAGTCAAGTACCATTACTTAATAATGAAATTGAATCTGTCAGTGTAAATGTCCTTGACTAGTAAGTGTGAACGTCAACAAACATAAACGAGTAGCCTATCCTATACGTCAGATTGGCGAATCATCACTAAAAGGTTACTGATTTAAATCGACTGGACTCGATGCTTCATTGCCCCGCGATTATAGGGTCAAATAATATATTAAGTATTTTAATGAAACGATAATGGACAAACAATATGTTATTCTTGGTAGGCTTTAACAGCTATATAAACTTTAATCTCTTCCGAAAAGTTAAAAAAAACTCATGTTAGTATTGATATTTGTGTGTGAGTGGCATTAATCAGATGATTGTGTTGATCGTTTTCAAGGTACTGGATGGTAGATGTTCATTAAACCTGCTATGAAAGGAACGTTCTACATGGGAAGCTACTACATTCATTACAAATCAACTTTATAATTAACTGTTCAATTGCGTGTCTCAACTGTGGCACTAGTTTCAGGTTTTAATAAGAATTACAGTTTATTTCTGGATCGATACATGACAGTGTTATTATTTTTTGCCGTTATATTTTTCGGTGAGTATTCTCTATAATCACAGCTGATATTTCGGTAAGCCTACAGTATAAACTCAGACAATATTAACAAGAAGGTGGAAACACTACCTACGAATACGAGTGTAGGCCTATGCATCCCACGATCATGTTTAAAAGTGAAATTTATTTATTTACCCCATCACGTAAATTATAAAAAGACAACAGAACCAAAGTTGTTCCATTAGACCGGGGTCTCCAACCTTTTTTACTCAAGGGCCACATTGGAAATTTTTGGAGGAAAGGCGGGCCAACAATCCAACAGGAATTAATTATACAGTCGGGGTAAAGTGTAACAGCGACAAGTTTTCTAACCTTACTACCCCATGCGTACGAACAGTCCGTGCAAAACACTAACTATCGCGCAATGGCTAATCGCTGCTTGTTTACAGCTAACTTTACACTTATTAAAAAGGGAAGGAGCAAAAAGAGAGACGGGTACCGTACTCGTAGTTAACACGGTAAAATTGCTTAAAAGGAAATGTATTATCAAATAAAAAAATAGTTTTTTTTTCAGTTTGTAAGTGTTTTGTGGGCCGAGTAAAATTTGTTCGTGAGCCGGATGTGGCCCGCGGGCCGTAGGTTGGAGACCCCTGCATTAGAATAATATTAGTAGAAGAAACTGTGTCCATAAACATGCAACCATGTAATGTTTACAACTAATTAGTTGTTAGTGTATAATCATTACATAAAACAATTAAACTTATTTAATTGCTGTTTTTACTACAAAAGAAATCATATTTCTGTTGAATCTTTCGAAAGCAGCTGTATTTTACGAGGGATTACCTAAATTAAATTAAATCAAGTTTTGTTTGGCAAACAACTTATTGAAGACGTAATAATCCGTTACATTATGTCACAACTAAAATACATATTATAATAACTATACTTTTATATACTGATTGAATAAACTCCGAACCACAAACACAACGAATAAAATAAAACATTAAATGACAATCTGAATGGAAAGTTATGTTTATTGATCTATCCTGTTGTACATTTTGGTGATATAGTCATCATCCTCAAAGGACCTTTCCACTAGACAGTTTTTGTGGTTCGGGTTTCTTTTAAACAGTGTCGCTGTTTAAATAAATTGTTCGCCATAGAGCTCTTCAAGTTTTGTATTTATACATTTATAATTATACATCAACAAATGGGAGGATAAAAATTGTGTGGTTTAAATGTTTCACATTAAAAGTCAAGAAGAAAAATATAAATTGATTGTTTGATGCAAAATGTGATATCTGCGTGTCGTTGAAGAAGATCTGAATTGTTTATATTATCCGTAGTGTAACATTTGTGTCTCACGAACTTCCAATGCCAAGCAAAACACGAATGCAACACGAGGCATTCACCATTGAAACCATCTTCTACCTTGCACAGGTAGGTACGATGTAAACGCGGTCTATTCACAATAATATCTGTTTTAATTTGTTCCATGTAAACCTCCAACACACAGGGCCGGCGAGAGGCCCATGTCACAAGAGCCGGCGTTTTTTTTTCGTTTTTTGTTTTAAAATCATATTTTGATTGTGCGGCGCTATTAAAACTGAAGTATAAACTTTGGCGCCTCTGATTATGTAAAAATATTAAGCATTAATTATCGATATTTTATTATTATTATCTAACACCCTTACAAAATATGCGTGGAAAAGGATATGCGGGTCAAGCATAAAGGAAAATCAACACAAAAAAGGATTCTTGACCTCAATCCACGAGCTTTTTTTGTACCTTGTGGAAGCCTTTCACTAAACTTTGTTGTCAATGATGCAGCACTTTCCTGCATTGTAGCTGTGAACTTCTTCAGTAATATTCAGGAGATTTATAAATTTTTTTCTGGATCCACTAATAGATGGAGTATATTAACAAATCACGTGACAAGTATATTAACAAGAATTTGACGACTGTAAAACCCCTAAGTGAAACCCGTTGGGAGACCCTTGTACATTTGCGATACTACATTGATGAGATTTACGACGCTGTCTATGAAGCAACTAACTACAGATTCCCAAATTTATGTTTTTGGAAAAAATACCGCTATTGGACTTGCCAAGAAAATCACAGATTTTAAATTCCTCTTTTGTTTGGTCACTTATGGCGTGATGTTTTGTTCAAAATAAATTTAGTAAGCAAAAGCAAAACACTTCAGAAGAAAACAGTGAATCTGCAGTGCGCTTTGAAACTAACTGATAGTGTGAAGACTTTTTTGTAGAACATGAGGTAGGAAAATGGACTAAATACTGAATAGTAATATTACAGACGGAAAGGAACTGGCCGAAAACTGGGAATCAATCTAGAATTCTATGATGAAGTTGTGGTAAGTCCAATAAAGATCAAAAGGCAATTCTTATATGGAGGTAAAGATGAACCTGTGAAGTCCGGAAAGGAATCTTTCAAAGTAAACTTTTTTTTAGTTTTCGACGCTGCAATTAATTCATTGAGAGAAAGGGTTGAACAGATGGAAACTCACTGCAAACATTTCCAATTCCTCTATGACATCAAACAGTTAATAAATCGTTAAAAAGATGCTACCAGTTTTGACGGCTGATGGTAAGAGTGACGTCAATGGAGATGAACTGCTGTGGGAAATCAACATTATTTCAGCTCCAATGTTGTCCAAAGATAGCTGCCCTGGAACAACACTGTCTTGTATTACAACGAACCGTGTAAATGATATCTTTCGAAATGTGTATGTTACCTTAAGAATTTTGCTAACCCTCCCGGTATCAGTGGCCAGAGGAAAAAGGATTTTTTTCCAAACTGAAGAAAATTAAAAATTACTTGCGATCGACCCTTTCTCAGGACCGACTAAGTGGAATAGCAACATTAACAATTGAAAACCAAATTTTAAACACTATTGATATTGATTCAATTTTGAAAGACTTTGCCAAGCTTAAAGTGAGAAAAGTTTGTTTCTTATTGTTTGTTCATAAAAAGTATTTTATGATACTTACTATTCCATTAGTCAGATTTTATTTAATGTAAATTAAAATACGATATTATGTTTGTTATTTTATTTTTAGGTGTTCTATTCATTATTATGTGCAATTCACTATAACACGTTATATGTATCATTACATTTTTCATGTAATAATAATGTCGTACAAAAGTGTGTTTGTTCAGTTTGCTGTTAATTTCTTTCAAGATAAGTACATACTTTTTTTGATTCGTTAAAATATATTAAACACATTTAAAACAGTTTGAACATATTAACACGTATTCTTATGGTTTTATTACAGTATGATTAAAACATTATTTTGTACTAATTTACTTTATTGTTCATTTTAATTTGTAATAAACAATATAATTATTACATATCCCATTAATTAAAAGACAAACAAGTTTATAAGAGAGGGGGCACAAACCCAGAACAAACCCCTTGAACCGACCCAGCCAACACATGTTGCATAGGTTCGAACCTAACTACTGCAGATCGATTTACCTGGAATGTACGCTCCCCCGATCTTCTTTAGTCTAACTAGCATAAAGTAAATACTAAACAAATAATTCGTTGAGGACTCATTTTTACATGTTCTAAGGCGTGAATTCTGGTCTCAATTTATCTTACTGAGAAAGTAAAAAACCCCAGTTATAAAAATACAAATAATAACAAAAACTAAGTTAATAATTAATGTATGAAACTTTAGTATTAAACATCTTACTAAAATAAAAAATAAAAACAACACGAATTGGGAGAGCACCATGTCTTAAAGTAAAATTTCGAACATAAACTCTCCTTAAGGTCTGCGATATCGAATTAGAACCCCACCTCAATGAAATTATCAAACGCTTAGGGTTCCAGTAATGTGCTTTTTTTCAAAATGCGCCCTGTACATTGAAATTCCTGCAAGTGAGGATAGGAATATTACAGAATAAAAAATAAACAATTCAATTAACTCACATTTGTTTAAACATAGACTAATATGGAAAGTTATTAGCAAGTAAATTTGTAAATAGGTTTCCCATTAAAATTTGAAAAAAATTATTGTGGCTGATATAATTTCAATTTTTACTTTCTCCCCCCTATACGTAATATATGGAGAAAGTATTGTTTTCATCCAAATTTTCGAACTTGAATTTTTAGTGGAATTATCTGTTTTGGTGTTCCCTGAACCCCAACAAATTTTTTACTGGAATTATCTGTGTTGGTGCTTCCTGAACCCAAAAAAGTGGTTTTTTGGTGATGTCTGTCCGTGTGTCTGTTAGGATGTGTACAGAGCTGGAGACCATACCAACGGTCCGATTTTGATGAAATTTAGTATGTAAGTGTAGTTCTGGAATATATCCAGAAATCTTTTTCAAATTTTTTTTAAGGGGTTTTAACCCACAAAAATTGCCAAAAAACGAGAAAAACCAAAATTTTTCAAAAACGGCTTTAACGATTTTGATACATTTTGGCTTATTTTAGCCCTTAATGTACCCTATAATATGCAAAAAACCGCATCTTTCTAAAAATTCTCGTTTAGGTAATAATAATAACAACTGATTTTTGGGGATTTTGGCCAAAAAGAGCTATTTTCTATTTTTTCAAAACCTTTTTTCTAGCATCTATACAGGCCTAATTGACATGTTTGGTGCGAATTTGTTCGAAATCAATCGAATAGTTTTAATAATAATAATAATATTTATTGGTTACTCTCCTACTTTAATACAATTATGAATCACAGTGAATCTGTTAAATAATTTAAATATGATTGTGAGAAAGTATGTGGCAGTTCCTGGTACAGTTTATTTAGTGCATCGGATGGAATGTTACAAGAGGCCACACATATGACTTGTATGTAATAACATTTTGGAGGCTTATACCTTGCGAGTTACGAATCAAAATAAAACATATTAATCGTGGATACATAGGTCTACGGAAAGGTAGCTTAAACAAATGCAATTCCATAAACACAATTCATTTCTAGTTCTATATTTATTTGAGATTACTAAGAGATCCTATTTTTAAAGTTTAATTCCAGAAAATTGACAAACGAAGAGACTATACGTGGTTGTGACACACATATGGACAGACTATCCGAAACAATAGGGATAGCGTTTCCCCAAAATGATAAGAAAATGAGATTACCATGACTTTTGGTATGTAATATTAATACGAATAACAATAATCCAATCATTAATATGAAATGATTTCAAAAATTACGTGAAAATTAATTATGCGCTCACTCACTGTCTATATATGAAAAGCCTTCAAGTTAGTGGGAAACACAGAAATGTAGAAACAATTTTATAAATGTTTAGCTAGGTCTATAAATTCATAGTAAAAAGTGCTACTTGACCTTTTAAAATACACACCTCAGCTGATTGAAGATATTTAAGTTGTTTAATCTTACACTTCTTAACTTCCATTAACAGCTGAATTCATACTTTAGCACAATTTGTACTGTGTAGTACTCACGAGTGTGCAACTGAGATTTAAGGCGCTAAGACTGGTGCCGTTGACCACGGCTGTACTAGCCATGTCACTAATATGTTTTGCGGAACTATCAACCCTCCGATTTCTCAAAAATGCCGACTTTTAAATCCTAGCTGATCAACACGGTAACATTCTCCAATACTATTGTTAAACACACTTACTAATTTTTAATAAAGAGAACTTCTTTGTTTTCAAGAAAAGAGGGGTGCAGACCGATGTTTTTAGAAATGCATTTAAAATAAGTGACAGGGCAAAACCAATGCACTGTACCGTGCGGGTTGTTCTTTCCAGGTCCACACTCGTGAGTACAGCACAGTATTTCTAATCTTTATGTTAGACTAGCTGTGCTTGCAATTTCATACGCGCAAACAAGTATTACCTACGCATCATACTGATATGAAATAATTAAACTCTGATCTGTATAAGGTATAATAACTTATCAACACGTTCACTGCTAAGGACGCACATGTGAGCTTGACACTGAACACTATGAGAAGCGGCCGACGCACAATACTTCCGTATTGGGAGAATTTTCAATAAACAGAGCATTGCATGCTTCGTTTAAGCCTAGAGCAATTTTAAGTCTATTTGCTATGGACGCACATGTGCATCCGCCATAAAATATCAGTGATTATTACGTAGAAAGGTCAAAAAATAAAACATAAAGTAATTTCTAATCATTTAGGCTATAAATATAAAAAATAAAAGGTCAGCTCCTAGCATAGGTGTTAATCTTAAATAACATACATATAGTAAAATCGTTTTAAATAAATAATTAAAACATTCAAGTATATAACTAAAGAACCACTGAACCAATACACATGAATTTGATGTAGGTTGAACTTTAAACATAGGCTGACATTTACAAAAATGGCGCTTGTGGAAAAAAGTTTGCATTGGACAAAAAAGATAGTTGACTTCTTTTTGATTGATACCCCTTGCAGTAATAGTTCCCTGTATAAAATACTGAATATATAATATTTATCTGTAACGGGGGGCAGATAATGAATGATGTTCCATGATGTGCTGCTACAATTTTGTCCCAATGAATTCCAGGCGCGTTTATGCAATGATGATACAAACTGCAAGTTTAAGTTTTGCATACACAGCGCCGTCAATTACAATATATGCCCCCGAGTATATATTTTGTATTTGTAAATCGATTAAACAAATACTAAATGTTAACTCAAGCTTATCTAAATACATCACTAAAAACCACATAAAAAAAAAACATTCCAATGCAAGGCGCACATCGGCGCGGCGTGTGTAGCGTTCTAACACGACGACATTATGTGGGATTCGCATGGTGACGAGACGTGATTGTAAAGCTGTCAGTAGAATAAACTTTCAACGCATGCCCAGTTTCAATGCAAACACGAATGATTCGTATAAAATATATTCATTTCAATTTAGGATACTAAGTTCGGCATTTTGGATGCTGAAAATAATGTGGTGCGCTATTTTCTTTGATAGGCAAAATATTTAAATTAATTTAGGCCTAGGGCTAGTAATCATAAACATTAACTTCATCACTTTATCGTCTTCATACACTACATATTTCCGAATTTGTATTATGTGGTACATTTTTGAGTCTCTTTTCAATATATTTTATAACCTTTGGGAATGTTATTGTTCAGGCATTTCCACTTATTCACCAAAAAATAAAACTTTTAACCAACCTAAATTCCCACTATCCGTTGATTAATTTCTCTTTAAAAATACTCGTACACGTTAAAAAAATTTGTCTAGTTGCATTTTATGTAAAACAAAACAAGTTGAACCTACAGTGACTAGATAGAGACAATGTGGCCAAGTGAGGTCTTGTTTCCTATTGGTCAAGATGTCGGCAGCCATGTTTTTCCTAAATTCGTATCTGTTTACATTACATTCATTCACGTTCACTTAGTGTAAAAGCGACGTTACCGATTTTTTAACAGATATTTGTTAGTTTTTACTTTTACATAAACGTAATAGGTATTTTAAAGCGATTTGTGTTAAAGTATGTGATATTACACCATATTAATAAGGAAATGACAGCAGAATAGGCTACTCCCGCCACTCTACGGAATCGCTTCAGCGCGCATATTTCAGAAGTAGGCTAAGTACATGCCAAAAGTCTTTTATTTACAACATTTTAAAAAGTTCATAACATAGGCTAATCCTTTTTATCAATAGAAAAAATAAATGCAATAAATATTAGTATTACGCAATTTTAAGAACTGTTTTTGCCCCAAACCTATAATTTCGTCCGTGTTATAGCCCTACGTTTGTTCATAGTTTTCAAATTGAATTGTCATCGTTATTTTTTCTTTCTTTTAGTCTTGGTGAAGGTACATTCTAAGACAAGAATCACATTAATAAGTAGGCCTAACTGAAATAATGACGGAAATTAATAATGAAACCTGTTTTTGACTTTGAATAACTTAAAGTTGAAAATCTTGAATTGCCTAACCTCAAAATCAAAGAAAATTTATCTCAGAAAAATTGTAATTTTTAAAACGAAAATGTCTACAAGTGGAGAATTAAATTAAATTAAATAAATTTCATTATGACCAGTAAAATACTTTTTCAGATAGCTACAAACTATTGAAAATTTGGTTCCTTGAAAATAATACAAAACCTTGACTTTTATTCAAATAAACCGCATAAATAATGTAATTGAACTTCAAAATGTTTTTTTAACGTAGAATTGAACAAAGAAAATAATAGTGCAACTTGTTTTGATATAGCTTTATTAGTTTGTAATTAACGTCAGTAGGCTACTCAACTATCTGCATAGGCTAGTAAAAAATGTGATAGTAGGCTAAATCATTATTTTTTATAGGTTATTACATTTTAAACAAATTATCTGATTTCTCACTACTTTTTAACATTTAAAAAGTTGTTTACGAGGCCTTCATGAAATAAAACAAAAGGTTTTATAAATATTTTGAAAATAAATTACATTATACTTCATGGCAGATAACATTACTTTTAGGAAAAACATGGCGGCCGCTTTCATATGGCCACACTGTCTCTATCTAGTCACTGTAGTTGAACCCACAATCAAAAGTTCAAATATTTAGTCCGCTATTAATTCATAAACTATTTATTTAAAAACATTTTTAAATAAAGGTCTACCGTAAAAAAAAACGTGTCTCAGCAACTGTGTCTGTGTATAGAAAGACGTGTATCATTCAATTTACGCTGTCCTGTTTTCCATCGGCTATAAAAATCCTACTGTGCGGTGCAGTCTCGCGTGCTAAACCCGTTTCAATTTGCGCTTTACCTGAGAACACTCCGAGGAAAATAGGGAGAACGGTATTACACACTTTTAACAGCCGCTATATAATTTAAAGTCTTAGATCATTTTAATCGTCCAGAACACATTGTATCTGGTTTAAAATGACCACGATGCAAATACAGTATTTGCTA
The DNA here is from genome assembly GCA_018207615.1 of Philaenus spumarius. Taxonomy (NCBI): domain Eukaryota; kingdom Metazoa; phylum Arthropoda; class Insecta; order Hemiptera; family Aphrophoridae; genus Philaenus; species Philaenus spumarius. The sequence goes on from JAGFPH010000708.1 coordinate 19,376, forward strand.
GCGACTCCGATTTTTAGTACATATTGACTGGACTACTTCCAAAATACAGTAAATCAAAATGTATTTGTATACTATTTTGTAAAAAGATGTGCTCACGAAATCTCACTAATAAAAATGACATCGACGTCATATAATCTGAAATAAATTTCATTAAATTCGGTCTAGCCTTATTGTAAAAACCTCAAAAATAGTTGATTTTTTAATGGCTGTCATTTTGAGTTTTAAATTTTTTAATATTCATGACCAATGTCTCTCAAAACTCTCAAGTAACCAGTTTCACCTAAATGTTCGTTTATAGGTTGAGATTTAATAAGCAATTGCATTTTTTTAAATTTCTTACATTTTCCTTTTCATAAAAAACACTATGAGCACAAACATTTTTTTAACGTGCCGAGACGAACAAATTTTACAAAATCATCAACATCGGTTAACCTGCACCGGGTGCCCAGCTTTTGGCTTTTTTGTCTATTTTTACTGGACTATTGAATTTAAACTGAACTATAGTTAATTATCTTAAGTTGCAGATTTTACCAAATGAAAACTTCTTGTTTTTAACCCAATTATGTTAAATATAAAAATGCTGTTTTAAATTATTTGATGTATTCAGTTTCCAAGGAAATAATCCCATACAGCTTACAAACCGACAATACATGAATTCACAAATGTGGTTTTTAATGATTAACAAATCTTTATAAAAAAATATCCCATAAAGGCAACAAATATATTTTATTTTCTGCACTCAACTATTTGAAATTAACTGTCGTGATCGTTAACAAAACAGATGTACTTCCTGCACTAGGGGAGGGTGTAACGTCTGTATATATCAAGCCTACTCCTTCCTCTATTTTGTACAGCAAGGCGTTTCATACTTTACCTTTGACAATCCGGATTCGACAAATCGTTACTTTAGAAGGTTACAGATATACACGAATCGTTAATACAAACTAAGTTACTACAAAATTTGCCAACCTTGAGCTGTCATGACTCCGTTCGGAGAGTTGTTGTGATTGAATTTTTCCAAATGCTCGAGCTGGATGGACTCTGGCCGTTCCGCCGAGTGTGGCATTTCGAGGTTAGGATAGTTATAGGAACACGTTACACAAAGAAAGCTTTAAACATTAATATTAAACTGGACGCAATACAGTAAGCATTGGGCGTGACGGCATCAGCAAGCTTATTATGGACGTGCTGAAACAGAAATAACCAGAATTGTGTTGATATATATTTACATACATTATATTAACATCAAAATTGTTAGCTTAACCTACAACTTAATTTTACAAGGATGCCTAAAGCAGCAACACGTTTTTCAGTGTTTCAGTCTTTGTTGTTTTAGATGAAGCCTATTACCTTATTACCTAAACTCGGCACTGTGAATGAAATAGTGAAGTCACATTAAGAAAAATCAAAGTGTGTATCATGAGTCGTAGAATAAAAATTAGTACTGCTAAAAAATTCTACGGAGTTTATCGTAGAAATTTCGAGTGTCAAAGCACGACTTATTGACTTTACAATGTTTGAATACTGAGGTCAACTACTACACTCAATTCCACGTTCGCCGTGCAGTACAGGTCTTACGGGAGAATAGACATGCTACTACCATTACAGGGAACATCACTTTTATTGTTATGCGGGTTGAGTCAACTGAACGAGCATTGCATGGAAGTTGATGTTTTTTAGTAGGCTATTATCGCTGAGACTGTCGTATGGATAACATGGCTTATGGGCGCTCTGTACTGCACAGGTGAACGTGAAATGGATACAGGTAGGCATATAAGCAAGTGAAGCAAACACACGGACGTAATTTGAATGTTTTTCCAATAGTGGAGTTTCAAACTTTCCGTTCGTAGTGTAAATAGCCGATTAAACATTTCTAAAACTAAAACAAAATTGAAATATCGAGATTACAAAAACTGTTTCGTCGTGTAATCAACCCTAATAATAGGCCAGTTTAACAATCTTAGACCTCAATTCCGAAGATAAAAATTGCCCTAAGCTAGTTTTATTTTCTGATGAAGGTACGTTTTAATTCATTGATTAGTGAACGGCCATAATTATTATTGCCTAATATAGTATCGGAAAACTCACGAATTAGTAGATTTCATCCTTAGTAGTCTAAAAGTCAATGTTTGATCTAATATTGTGCATAATCGAACAGATATCTATTGGAGTGAAATACTTGGATATGTTAGAAAGCTCTGCGATTTCACGATTTGTAAGATTTACTTAAGTTGCACTGAGAAGTAAATAAATGTTGTCGGGAGTGTTGGAAGACATTGAATGCAGCAGCGAAGCAAAACAAAATGTGTATTGTCGGGTACCTTATCTTGTATCGGCATGAACTATATAACGAAGAAAAACTTCATATGGAAGAACAGGAATACTTGGAGATTTTTGAATAGCTAGAAGATCTTGAATGTGCAGATAGTAAAAACATGGATAATTTAACACATTAAATAATATATTATGAGGATGGAATAGTTTCGCTGAAAAAATCTATATAAGTGTTTCAACTGAAAATTCAAGAGATTGTTTTGCTGTTGCTGTATGACTGTATCAACAAGCTCCAAGTAACGTAGCTAAATGCTACTCCGTAGTAACGTAGGCATAGCTAAATGTTTACGAATAAAATTGAAAATAAAATGATTTGAAACTATCAGAAATGAAGAGATGTGACAAAGATCTAATAGAAATACATAGAGGTTAAAAATGATAAAAAAAGAAAATGAGAGATTATACGGTATAAAACTAACTGGAACTTTAGCTAAGAAAACACTTTAGTTAACACTGCATGTAAAAGAATTGTAGGACCTTGAAATCTTGGAGTGAAATGGAAAACCTGGGAGTAGAGAGATAGTTATACGTAAGAGTGGAGAGGAATAGTAGTGACTCTTAAAGGAGTCAATGTGAAGTCAAGTACTGTAAGTAAATGGTATATTAAATCATACAAATTCAAATCTCTTTTAAAGTAAGTTACGCCAAATTTGGTCCCCACCAAAAGTCAAATGAAAACGAGTTTTATGCTATTACCAGACACGTTACATGTTCACCACCATTTTGAGTTCCCATGTCTGTCACTTTAAAACTGATGGTACATTTATGTTCAACAGTGATTATAAATACGTTATGAAAGTGAATTCGGACAACAGTGGATAGAAAATAAAAAGCGATTTTCCTAATTCTTTTACGCGGTGGGTGTATTTCAAATAATGGATTTTTCGGGTAGAACCCTCAATCAACCCTAATTCAGTGGTAAAATTATGTACACAATTTTAAGATAGTGTTTTAAACTGGTTCAAAATACTTTGTAATATGAGACATTATACCTCAGATAATAATGGTTATGTCGGTTTTCTTTACCTAAAAGTGTGCATTAACGCACTATAATTACAAAGCTGGTAAAAATATATTCTAAGTTGCTGCGTTGTATAATTGAACTAGAATAGAAGCCGTAAAAGTAATGACTTGGTAATGATGGGAGGTAGTGCGGGATAATGGTTTTTAGCAGGTTTCTTTAACTGTTTGCTCAAATAAATTGCTATGGTGCTAATCTTTCACTTCCCCTTAAGTCTATTAATTTTGATTACGTAATAGATTATATCGTTGCGTATTCATGGGGATGAGGAAGATAACGCGATTGTTTCTTCATTTGTGTTTTAAATCCTGTTTGTACCAAATATTTATTTAGTCTCTTCGCCTACAAAATGTCAGTAGATCATAAGGCGTTATTATACAGGGTGTCCTCGAACTCCCTGGACCCCTTTTTTGTATATGATCCTGGGATCTAGACAAACATATTTTACAATATAAACATGTGTCTATGATGCTTATTTTTACGTCTGTCTGTCTGTATGTGTTTTTTTTTACAAAATACTTAATATTTTTGGAAGTAGAAAAGATATTGACTTCAAACTTTGTATAAGTATTTGTTGCGTAACCTTTTATCACTGTACGAAAAGTTAGAACACTATTTTAAATATTTTCAAAATGGCGGCCGTTTATAATTTTTAATGTCAAATACCTCAAAAACCGCTAACTTTACAAAAAAATTACAAGAAACAAAAAAGTTAGTTTTTTAATGAAAAACACAATGTTTTTTTATTTTGTCTGTAGCTTAAAGGATAACAGATATTGACAAAAAAAGGAAAAATGTATTTCTTGGTAGTTGTTAACAATACCCAGAATTACTCTCGAAAAAAAAATATTTTAATGTTATTATGAGCTAAAATAATAAGTTTTAGCATAATGCTCCGAGGACTTTCTGAGCTGATTCCACTAGCAAAAAATAATGAAAAAAGTTCATATATTCATAGGTCCAGAAATGCTTCTTTAGAGTATTACAGCTGGCGAAAGATTTCCCCCTTGTTTCAGATTACGCACAGAAACGAATCCCTATTGAAATATGTAGGGCGTTAATCAAGGTGTAAAATTAAATTTAACTTACTTAAGATGAGCAGATAAATTTAATGAAATAGGACCCCAGTAAATCATGTTTTTTGAGACCGAACTTTGTGTTTTGGGTCAAATATCGCAACAATTACTGCAGTTACAGAACTGGAACCTATTTTATTAAGTTTATCTGCTCATTTTACGTAAATTAAAGTAAATTTTACACCTTAATTAACGCCCTACATATTTTAATAGGGATTCGTTTCTGTGAGTAATCTGAAACACGATGAAATATTTCGCCGTTTGTAACTCTCTAACGAAGCATTTCCGGACCTATGAATATATGAACTCTTTTCGTTATTTTTTTGCTAGTGGAATCAGCTCAAAAAGTGCTCGGAATATTATGCAAATAACTTATTATTTTAGCTCATAATAACATTAAAATATTTTGTTTCGAGAGTAATTCTGGGTATTGTTAACAACTACCAAGAAATACATTTTCCCTTTTTTTCAATATCTCTGTTATCCTTTGAGCTACAGACAAAATAAAAAAAATCATTGTGCTTGTCACTAAAAAACTAACTTTTTTGTTTATTGTAATTTTTTTGTAAAGTTAGCGGTTTTTGAAGTATTTGACATTAAAAATTATAAACGGCCGCCATTTTGAAAATATTTAAAATAATGTTCTAATTTTTCGTACAGTGATAAAAGGTTAAGCAACAAATAGGTATACAAAGTTTGAGGTCAATATCTTTTCTACTTCCAAAAATATTAAGTATTTTGTAAAAAACACATACAGATAGACAGACGTAAAAATAAGCATCATAGACCCTTGTTTATATTGTGAAATATGTTTGCCTGGATCCCAGGAACATATCCACAAAAGGGGTCCAGAGAGTTCGGGGACACCCTGTTTACTGGCATATTAGGATCCTTTGTTTCTGATGCATATTCTATTCCACCATCCAAACATTAAGTTTTATCCAATGATTTTCATTAGAACGTCGAGCAACAATGTTTATGCAAGAAAGAAGGATTTGTCCTTCCCTTATAAATTTACCAAGTAGCCTACTTATTATTTTATTGTAGTTTGCGTGTTATCTAAAATTAAAGTTCTGGTATGCATGAAACCAGTTAGAAGGGGAAGAAACTATTAGAATTTATTGCATGCTTTAACCGATCAATAGCTAAACACGTTGGGGAGGATAAAAGGTTTATCATTCAAACAGAGGAAATATGGGGCGAGATCAACTTTTACTTTCTCACTACGCATTATCACTATACATTACACTTACCTATACAAAAAAAATTTATGTTGAGATTTTTGTGGAAATATCCGTTTTGGAACCCCCTGAGTCCAAAAAAGTGGTTTTTACAAAATGTCTGTAGGTATGTATGTCTGTCTGTATGTATACAAAGCTAGAGACAAAACTATTCGGTCGATTTCGAACAAATTTGCACCAAACATTTTAATTAGGCCTGTATAGATGCACGAAAAAAGGTTTTGATTTTTTTTGAAAAACAACCCCCTTTTTGGCCAAAAAAACCCAAAAAATCAGTTATTATTTTTTTTATAAAAAACGGCTCTAACGTTTTTGACAAAATTTGGCATATTTGTAGCCAAAGTACCCTCCATATGCAAAAAACCGCATCTTTCTAAAAATTCTCGTTTAGCTAATAATAAAAATATTTATTAGTTACTCTCCTACTTTAATGTTTCCCCTCTTCTACTTTAACACAATTATGAAGTCACAGTAAATCTGTTTAACACGTTCACTGCTACGCAAATTTCGAATTTTCCATGCTAGGAGCTGACCTTTTATTTTTTATATTTATAGCCTAAATGAGTAAAAAATACTTTATTTTTATTTTTTAACCTTTTTACGTAATAATCGATAATATTTTAAAGCAGACGCACATGTGCGTCCATAGCACATAGGCTTCAAATTGGAGTTCGAAGCACGCAATGCTCTGTGTATTGAAAATTCTCCCAATACGGGGGATGGCGTGTGAAGCACGCAATGCATTGTGTATTGAAAACACTCCCAGTAAGGGGGTTGGCGTGCGAAGCACGCAATGCACTGTGCGTCGGCCACTTTCAGCTCACATGTGCGTCCTTAGCAGTGAACGTGTTAATAATTTAAATATGTTTGTGAGAAAGTATGTGCCAGATTCTGGTAACGTTTATTTATTAAGAACATATCTTGATCTTGCAAGTTTCATATGAGGTTTCTATGTTTGTGAAAGAACAACGAAGCCGTTTAAATTCCTATATATCTGTAGCATATACTCGTTCCACACGGACAATAGTTTTACGCGGTTTATATTTTAGGTAGAATTGTTTACTTACATTATATAAACAGGAATAATGTACAATTAAAACGTGAAAACAATTTAATTTAATAATTTGTAAAAAGTCCTTTGGATAATGTATAGTTAGCAAAAAATACACATAATGAGGGTACTTTATTAAGCATTTTGGTCTCAGATAGGACATTACTAGGTTGAAACAAATTCCTTGTTTATCATTGGTAATCAGCCTTTATTCTTAAAGATTCCTTCATTAATTAAATTAACTAATATGCTATCCACAAAGGAAAGATTTTAGAGGTTAAGTAATGCATTAACCTTCCTTAATTAGGTTTTCCGGGAAACTACCCCCCCAGGTGAAACGTGACGTCACGAAATCTGCCAACTAACCAATATGGGAGCCGTGTCCGCGACTGGAATACTACCCCCCCTACCCAAAGGGGGTCGCTGGAATACTACCCCTCGAAAAACCACCCCCCCCCCCAAGCAGGTTCCTACGTAATTTTGACGTCAGGTTAGGTTAGGTTAGGTTAGGTGCCAACTAACGGCTCCCATATTGGTTAGTTGGCAGATTTCGTGACGTCACGTTTCACCTTGGGGGTGGGGTAGTTTTCCGGGGGGTAGTATTCCGCATCTAAGAATTATTCGTTGGATTGAAGATTACAAAACGCATCGAAACTTGAGTGTGCGTGACTGGAAAACTGCCCCCCCCCCCCCCGATCTCTGACGTCAAAATGACGTAGGAACCTGCTTGGGGGGGGGGGGTAGTTTTCCGGGTGGTAGTATTCCGTCGACCCGGTTTTCCTAATAACTCATTATCCCTAAAACAATTTACCATAACGAATGCCATACTTTTGTGGTAAGAGGACGGAAGTAAAGCAAACAGTGGTTGACTCGCTTTAACCACAGATAAAAGAACAACTAAAGTTTCTTTTATCTGTGCTTTAACCTACCTCTTTTTCTTTCGACTGTTTTGCAACATTGTTTAAGTAAAAATCCCACTGAATGAATAGAGTTCGTCATTTCACAGTTAGAACAGAAATGCATTGACGTATGTTTGTCTCGATACCAGAGAGTTCGGGGACACCCTGAATATAAACGGGTTTGTCCTGACTGACTGACATTGAATCAATGTAAAGCAAAAATTACTTAAGATAAAATACGAAAATTTTTATGGATTTATAGACCCACAATGTAATAAGAAAGGATTTTGATAAATTTGGCCCAGCCCTATAAATAGATAAAACAGCTGATTCGCACCAAAAGCTTAACACAATTTTATGACAGGCCTGTACTAAACCAACATACATTTCTTGAAAGCATTTACATGTTTATTAACATAGCAACATACTCGGCAAATTTAAAATCGGGTAATTTTTTTAACAACCAATGGCCCTTTAAGGTTAGGTTTATATTGCTCATTGTATAGAAAACCTTGTCATTCACAGAAAAACCTGAGCCTACTGCGTCTGCTTCAGGATTTAGGATACAGCACCACCTCTACCATACAACCATCTAAGTGCCTCTGTCCTAATCAATCTTCATTTCAGTGAAAATATAAGACTACACAACACTGTAATCAGTTTTCATTTGCTTCACCGCGAATCGCGCGGGAGTAGGTGAGCTAAGCTAGCAGGGCGAGCTCCTAGTTGCATATATTTTACAGAATTTTGAGCAACAATGTGATATTGTGTTTCTTTACTCCATTTCCAATATCTAAAATATACTATACATTGTAGTAATATGTATTATTGGCCTACTTACTATTATATTGTAAAACAGTACCATATTTTTTACGTGTTATTATTTTTAAATACACACAATAACAAATTAACAAAAACTAATACAGTCTAGTTCATATTGTAAGTTTGTTTATTTTTTCGAGCCAGTTGTCTATTCATTAACCAGATTTAACGTAAATAACAAACTAGGACAATTGCAGATCTTTTCCTCAAGTTAAGGATTACGACTTTGGTCGGAGTCCATAATCTATTTTTACTTTCTCCACCCTATACGTAGTATATGGAGAAAGTATTGTTTTCGTAAAAATGTTCGAATTTGAATTTTCAGTTGAATTATCTGTGTTGGTGCTCCCTGAACCCAAAAATATTTTTAGTGGAATATTTTTGTTTTGGTGCTCCCTGAACCCAAAAAAGTGTTTTTAGAGTGGTGTCTGTCTGTCAGTCTGTCGGTATGTATACACGACCAGAGAGGACACTATTGGTCCGATTTTCATGAAATTTGGTATGTAGGTACTAAATCCTAATATCTCCAGGCATTTTTTTCATTTTTTGGAATTTTTAATTTTTAAGGGTAATTTACCCCTAAAAACCCATAAAAAACTACAAAAATGCAAATTTCTCAAAAACGGCTCTTACGATTTTGATCAAATTTTCAGTATTTATAGTGCTTAAGATGCCAAACAAAATGACACCACCCGCTTTTATCAAAACTTCGGCGTTTTATAATTATGGGGAAATGTTTAAAAAATAAACAAGTTTGTGTTGTCAATCTAGCATCGTGGCAGCGGCCGCACGGGGTAGCACCACGGTAGCGAGCATGGCCAGTAATTCAAAGGTCACGCGATCGAATCCCGTCTGGGACAATAATTTTTTTATGCGATTGAGGTAGGTAGAATATTATTTTTTTGTTTTGTTCTAAAAAGTAGTAAATAAAATGATTAAAAACAATATTATTTTGACTACAGTAAGTTGGGAGAAAGTTTGTGTCAGTTAACTGATACCCTTTATTTCTCTTGTTCTACTCCAGCTCTGTCGATTTTTATTCATATTTCGTTCAATCTCTCTCAAATAAATGATCATAAAAATAAATTATTTTCCAAATTAAAAATAGCAATTTGTTATTTTACAATAGATTTAAAATTTATACTTTATAGAAATAAATTCATACTATCATTAAGTGTAATACTACTCGCTTAAAATAATAGAAGATTATTTAACGTACATTTTTGTTATAACAATTAATTGCTAATTTAACTGAATGAAAGTAATTACATATTAAACACTTCGACTCTTTATTATAAATTACCCATACAAGTAGAGGATATTTTCTATTAAGGGATGTAGAAAACAGTATGAAAATTGATTAAATTGAATTGGCTGTGGATACAGGGGACTACTCTGCACGTTATAAGTGGATATGTAGACTACTAAAATCACTAACCTAATTCTAGTCCAAACATAATATTTGTGTTTCTAGCGCTAGATATGGGCTAATGGAAACTGCAATACAGATTATGACCGCAGACAAAAACATTACCGTACTGTTCAAATTTTATATTGTCTTTCTATATTGCCTCTGTGCAGTTAATAGTTTTCAAAACTATATTAAGAAACGTTCAAAGAATTGGACAAAAAAGAATTGATATTACTAATGCTTGGATAGTTAAGCCTGTAGTTTACAATGGTTTTGACAAATACTGCAGTATATAAAATAATACTATTCTACCAGCATGCATTAAGAAATACAACGTTATTTAATATTCACACAGTAAAGTACCAGTCAAGTAGTACAGGGTGGGCAATAATACCACTCGAGTAAATGCATCGACATTAGTTCACGAAGTCAACCTGAATAATGAGTCTGGCCTATGCTATACTTTAAGTGACGGTAGAGCACGACTAGAATAACGCCTGTAAGAACTTACGTTTTTACTAATAAAGATCTTATTTTAGATTTTCGCCAAAATGAATATAGTGGTAAATTTGCCAGAAAACTCCAATATATAATTAGTAGATAACACAAGTCATCCCAATGTTTTTTGACTGAAAGTCGTGTTTTTCGTCTTGTTTATAAGCAAATACATTTAATAAAAATGTATAATTAATTTTCCATACCCGTCATCTACGAATTACAGTTTATATGTTCATGAAAATTTCCCGAACATTACAAAAGATTATCTTAAAATATCTATGAAATGTATGTTAAATTGCAGAAAGAGGTGTTGGACTGTTTCGTTCTGGTATTAAGGTTTTGAAGTAGCCTATATCATATTACTCTACTCTAAACTAAAAGTAAATAGTATTGAGATTGTGCATTCAAAACCTTACTTCGGGAGAATAAAATAATTTAATGTTCATTGTTGGTGTCCAAGTCACAATTATATTTAAGTTTAATGTTTTGACGACCCCTACGGAGTGATATACTGATGATGGAGTTTCGACTCCGAAACGCGTCTTTGTAAAAAGACAACGCATAGTCACATGACGGAAATATAAAGGTAATAAAATTTATTACTCAATATAATAAAATAATGGCAGGAGGATGAGATTGTAGAATATTTAAAGGTCGATTTATGTGCAATGTTTTGGCTAAAATATAAAATGATTGGATTCGTTATTACTTTCTCACTTACTATAGTATAGAGAAAGTATAGCGATCGCAAAAAAATCAATGTTGAGATTTTTGTGGAAATATCCGTTTTGGAACCCCTTGAGTCCAAAAAACTGTTTTTTACAAAATGTCTGTCTGTATGTATACAAAGCTAGAGAGAAAACTATTAGATAGTTTCGAACAAATTTGCACCAATCATGTAAATTAAGCCTGCACGAAAAGTGGGTTTGAAACATTTTGAAAAACGAACCCCTTTTTGGCTAAAAACCTCCAAAAATCAGTTATTATTTTTTTATAAAAAAAAACTGCTCTAACGATTTTGATAAAATTTGGCTTATCTGTAGCCTTAATGTGCCCTATCATATGCAAAAACAGCATCTTTCTAAAAATTCTCGTTTAGCTAATAATAATAACTGATTTTTGAGGGTTTTTTTGGCTAAAAAGGGGGTTGTTTTTCAAATTTTTTCAAAACCTTTTTTCGGGCATCTATACATGCCTAATTGACACGTTAGGTGCAAATTTGTTCGAAATCGATCAAATAGTTTTCTCTCTAGCTAATAATATTTATTAATTCTCTCCTAATTTAATGTATCCCTCTCCTACTAATACAATTATGAAGTCACAGTGAATCTGTTTAATAATTTAAATAAGTTTGTGAGACAGTGTGTGCCAGTTTCTGGTACCGTTTATTATGTTGTTGTACTACACCATACTATTTTCAAACTGATAGTAAACAAACATGATTTATGTGTATTTGGATGCTATTTACATAGTTCTTCAAGTAAAATTATGTTTGCAAAAAATTACAGTAAATACTATTTCATTACATCGTACTAATTTTAATCATTTTACTTTGCATATATATATAGTTGTGCTAAAACAAAGTGTGCGAAAAGGTGTTACTTGATAGTAAAGTTGTTTGTAGTATACAATTTATAATGGGTTTGAGCAAAAAATGCAGTTGCTGTACTATACTACTTTAAACTATTAATGCATAATGTTTTATAATAGTAAGCTACTTTAAACTTTACTTCTAAGTTAAATTGCACTGATTGAAAAATAATAGAAGATGTATTGTATGTTTTTGTAACACTAAATCCCGTAAATTAGTTTCGGTCAGGGAATAATTACAGTATGTACTAAGCCACTCTAGTTTAACATGGATTAATTATGTGTAATTATTAAAACTTAAATATTTTTATTAGTTTCATTACTTAAAGTAAATAGTAAAGTGATATGTAACTCAACGATAATTTTACTTACAGACTTTACTATCGAAACAAGCAAGTTATAAAGAAAACAATGCATTTTGAAAAACTCTAGAGTAACCAGCAATCTTTTAATTCCTTAGCAATAAACGTTTATCAAATAAAACTTAAAATACTATGTTATGCTTACCTTATTATATTATTGAGGCAGTGTTGGTTTTGTAAGCATGTTTTTAGGAAACCATATAGTCAAGCCAACTAGGTATATATAGAGCTATGTAAAAAAATAATGTTTATTTTATAGATATTTATTTTACAAAATTAAAACATTTTTTTATAATGTCGCGCACTCGTTTACACTTTTTTCCCTTGTTGATTATACATTGCTAATCCCGCCAAAATACAAAGACTGATGTGAACACGTGAGGACGCCATCACTGACTGGGAACGACGCCTGGCATCGAGCCCACCCCTGTCACGTGACCCACCCTGATCTACAGGTTGTACAACCTTACAATCCCACAATCAAGTCCAATATTCTGTCTAGGAATTTGTCCATTTTGTAATCGAAACTGAGGCAAAAGTTCACAGTAAATAATATACTGACGTAAAGGTCATTTTGACGTGAGCACCAATCAATGTTGTTGTCATATCAGATTGTTAAACAAAATATTAATGAGAACACTCTAAATTGAAATATTTAGTTCTTCTGTTAACTCGTTATTTATTCAGTAAACTATTATATCTATTGAGTACGTGTACTAACATATTTTAATTTAGAAAATTATAGTTATTACCGTTATCTCCGTCAGCATGTAAGCCTTCGTAAAGAGCTTAGACAGTTTATTTAACTAGCAAGCTTACAAATTAAAAACTGGCGGTTGATAATGAAACGAAATATATACAGTAATTAATAAACAAGACCTTTTAATGAATATGTATATTTTCAAGTTAGATTCCATTAAAAATGGACCACAAAAATAAAAAATACACTATTGATTGTAAAGTAAAATTAGCGGGTTTGATTAGTTGGTATATTTTGTACTAGGAATTTTGAAGTTAAAGTATGTATTTTACAAAGCAATTTTAAGTTAATTGGTCAAATGAATTGAAAAATGGGTCAGGGTCAACATTAAAAAGTGCTTATTGTTAATGATGTTCTAATCTGACACAGATCTGATTTACTATGTTCGAAAATAGAACAAGTAATTAAGATACAAAAAGCTTACGTATGCATAAACGTGTTTACTGATTCATATCGATAGATCATTTACCTAATAGAGGAAAACGGAATTAAAATTAAATTTATAATTAAAATTGGTTTGTCACTACTGATGTATATATATTAAAAGGATTCATGTAGGCTACATGTTTGAAACATTTTTCATTTTATAAATGACCTTAGCAACCAAGTTTTACAGATTTTTTTAAAAACGCATTTTTATAGCGCGAGAAAACAATATATAACGGGTTTGAACTCAAATTTAATTTGTTATTATTTTCATTAATTTCAGCACCGAATTAGTTAACGTAGGCGTATATTCTATTGAACTTAAAAAGCAAACTTATAACTAGGTACAATAGGGCAAGTAATTATTAATTAATGCCATTTCGCAAGTAGGCCTATACTGTTAAAATAGTTACAATATATGCCTATATTTGAAAATAAATAAAACTATTCGAATAGATTAATGAAATATTCGGTTTCGTAGCTCCAGTTTATTGATTGAACAAGTGTTATTTGTAGTTTATATAACTCGAGACCCAATGTATTAAGGGGGAGATGGTAGGAAAGGAAACGAGGAGGGGTTGTTTTGGCGAGGGTGAGGGTGAAAGTACCCTTCATTTCATTTGATAAGAGAAGAGTGCTGTCCGCCGTTAGCACGTTTCGTATTTCATAGTACAACAAATTTTTAGTAATTTAATAATTATATACTATGATATATACAGAAATATACGGTCAGAGGTTCTCCCCCTCAACTTTCAAATCATGTAACAATTTAAGAAATTTGAAAGCAATAACAAAACATTGAACGTCCGTAAGTCAGATTGTTAATAAACGCAACATTGCACAAACATAACCGTGCTGGCCAGCTGACGAACTTCAAAACACGATGTACGGGATTTTTGTACTACAGAAATTAGATAACGTAGTTTTATCAAGTTTTGAAGTGTGCGATTTTATTTTTAACCATATTATAAATTGTTGAATGGGATGACGATATTTTTACTACAGACATAAGACGTAAGTGCCCAAAATAAAGTTAGAAATATCTATATGCAATATTTAATATCATTCGAACCAACATAGATGTGCAGTTAGTTGTTCTGAGCTATGTTCTACTTTCCTGTCTTCATTAGTCTAACTGGAATAAATATATCAAAGAAAAAATATTTAAAATCTGGCTGTATTAGGAAAAGTAGTATTGTGAAAGGAGGATTGCATCGAAAATTTCACAATTTAACCTATTAGCAAATTTATGTAGTAATCATGCAATAATTGGGGCATATGAGATAATTGGTAATCAGTACAAGCTACACTTGGTTCATATGCAATAATTGGCAATTCTGTTAAAATTGTATTACCTTGGTGTTTTAGTTGAGTTTAAACTAGTTATTAACCAACCCAAACGAACACGCTGTTTATTACTTCACCAATCAAGTTTATTTTATCTTCTCATATATTTTAAAGTATCTACCATATAAAGTACGTTAAGTCTGATGTATTCTGTTCTTTTAAATTTCCATCATAATCTCAAGGTTTGCGGTACATGTTAGACAAGCCGACATTTTGAATTAAGGACTTTAAAATGTTTAAGCTTATACTTAATTAAGTGAGAAATTGCTTTTTATAATCAAATTGTGAAGACTCCTGGATCACACAAAACCTCAAGATCATTAAACGCAATTATTTATCTGAATAAAAATTAGGTATGACCTGGATTCTATACCAGGAATATTTGAATACCTGGAAGCAAGAGATTAGACATTTTATTTTACATTATTTACAATCACATAAACATTGGCGTTTGTTACATAACAAAACCTGTATTAATCACCATAAGAAACCTCATACTAACGGAAATTAAAAGATTATTAATGTGCCCTACAATAGTTTATAATCAAAACAGATATTTGAATAAATGTTCTTCCTGATACAATCTACGCAGTACTGTCATTGTATGTTAACATAAAGCAGATATAGCACATACCAGCTACATTATGTTTTGCTAACTACGATGATATTAATTAATGTTTTCTACTCAACTCCTCGCCATTAGTTACTAGTAGACAGAAACAATCACTTTGAGAAATAAACTCCTTGATATTGGAAGCTACCTAATCAAAATGAGTCGCAGTTCAGTAGCCGCACATATTTATCGCGGTGACGATAGTTTCACCTCAAGGTCTCTAGATAGAAAAGGTTACCTCATAGTCATGTAAACAAACTCAAACCCCTTGACCCGTTCCCTGTCCAGTGACGTCATTATAGTATAAAAACACCGCGCTACCATGAAAGATGTATGTTTCGTCGTACAAGTTACCTCATTTTTTTAAAAATAGATGTATTAAACTATTTTTGGGGTTGCAGTTTTTTAAAATGATACTTAAGTTACACATTTCAACATTTGTAATTGTAAGAATCTATCTTAAACTTTTCAAAACATTATGTTTATGTCATTAATTAGCAATTTAGAATAATAACAAAAGTATAATCATACACATTTTAATTTATATTTTTACTGACTAAAATTTAAAATAAAAAGCTATCTTGGTAATACATTTTAAATCATATACTAACTAAAAAGCAGTCATTAAAATTGTATTTAATATTTTTTACAGAATAAAAAAGAAAAAAATGCAATCACGATAATACATTTTAATCTATATAATAAAAATTAAATGCTATTCGTTGGTAAGCATCACTTGAGAACGGCTGGACCGATTTTGCTATTTTTTGTTTTAAAATGTTCGTAATAGTCCGAATTAGGTTTTTATGAAAAGACATTTTTGAAAAAAATTCCCAGAAAACAATTACACGAATGCCTACAAAAACCGCGATGTAAGGCAAAAGCCTTTATAACCAATTAATTACAAATGTTTTTCAGTCTGTAATATTGGGGTTTGCAGTATAGAACTATGTTTATGTTTTTTGTAAAACATTAAAGAGTCTTTGATTATGTTTACTTTGTTGTAAAAGTATATTTACAAGATTTTTTAAGATTTGTTTTTGAAATCTTAAAAACCCCAAACCCGTTAAGATATGAATCACGATCTTTCAACAGTAATTATTTAATAATAGTTAATAAATAACAATAATAAAAGAAAAAACCGAAACACACCCCCAAAATTTATGTAGGGTACTTAATAAGCCAACTGATCAAAGAAATTGGACAGGTGTAGTCCTAATATGTTTTCTTTGATAAAATTTTGACAAAATATTTGACGAATAACAATGGTAGTGTAATATGCCTTTTAGCTACATTTTATTCACTTTAAGCTTTAGCTAGGAAAATTAGTGAAAGCTTAAAATTATTAGACAAAGCTTTTAGTACTAGCTATTGCTTATTATTATTCACACGATTTTAAAGTAATGACTTAAAGTCTTAAGTTATAGCTTTTGCTCAATTTTTATTCAACAGACTCATTAAGTTAAATTGTTGAACAAAAAGTTATTTTCTACAATTTTAATGCAAAATTTAGCGACAGAAACTACTTTTAAATCAAAATATTAAGACAAAAGAAAATTATAATAACATTTTATATGAGTAAGTGGGATTATATTATTTACTATTACAATAGAAACAAAAAATATCTAGGCCTACCTGTGAAAAGATATATCAGATCTTCCTTCTTGTTTTGCTTTTCCATAATAATATTTGCAAGTTGCAACCTCACAAACGGAACCACCTTTAGGTTTATTTATTGATTTTCTATCAATTGTAAATAATATATTTCTTCTACTTTAAACACTTTATAGACACTAATTTAAAAAAGTTTAAGTTTAAACAAAAAACACAAGCCGTCAAACATTCACAAATGAGTAACGCGTATAAACGTAAACGACAGAACTTGATCACTGTCTAGTTGTACCAATAACTACGTCACAGCCCCCACTCCATTTTTTGATATTTCCCGAATGAGGTAACCTTTTATATCTAGAGACCTTGGTTTCACCTATTCTTTTCAGCCATTGTCAAACTACTTTGGCATTGCATTTATTTAAATGCGTGTCAATTTTGAAATTACAAACATTAACGTAACACAACACATATTACGATACTTTGAACATAAACTAGATTAAAAAACATCGCAACGTTACCCTTTCTTTCAATTAATTATTATGAATCAAAGCACGTGTTCACTTGTTCATTGCTCGGTCAGTACCAGTGTTGCCAATCTCAACTGTAATAATTACCCAGAGCCAGCTATAAAATTACCCGCAAATTACCCAACTAACTACGCAGTACATGGAAATAAGCTAAACTAAAGTTTGTATAAACATGTTAGATACCATGTAGAGGTAAACAAGGTAAAATGAATGGTAGCACAAATAAATTGTTACCTATATTATTAGTCCAATTTTAAGGTCTTGTGAATTACTTCGAGGCACACTAAAGTGTATACACTTATTTACAATTATTCATATTTGCAATATATACATGTTTAAGAAGGACATAAGCTACCACCAAATATATTGATTTTTTGTAAGCTCAAACTGAACACAACCATTGTTTTAAGCAATCCCTTCCCTGGCTGCAATTAGAGATAATACCGTAGAAGTTTATAGTAGAGTTCACTGAACGCTCTTTCCACAGAAGCATTTGAGATTAGCAAGACTAATAATAAGTCATTACTTTTTTAAGTTAAAAAATGTTGGTTGGTCAATAAAAATTTCAATTAGAAAATATTATTCCAATACTCTGATGCTGGTTTTGTTTCGTCTAATCCCATGTCTTTGTGGTAAGCATGTTCCTTCCACTGTGAGTCCAAATTTTGGAATTCTAATATTAAGGTCTAAATCAAAGCTTTAATGAATGATGTCAGTAAATAAGTCACAGCGGAAGTACTCAAAATTTCAACACGAACGGTAGATTCAAAGTGGAATGTGGGTGAAGAATGATATTTATAATATACAATTTTTATTTTTTAATATGTAGCCTAGGTTGTAGTACCAAAGTTACCTGCTTTACCCACCTTTCTTTCATTACCCCCACGACTACCCGCAAATTGGTAACACTAATCAGTACTGAAATGCCTTGTATTGGGGTGGTTCGGGTCGTCTGCTTGAAGGGGTTTATAATCTAATAATACTGTAGAATATGGTGTTTGGAAGTGGATTTTTTCATTTTATAGTGTAAACGAATCGGAAACAGTATGTTTATAAATTTACAATTCTTTTAAGCCATTTATAATTGGCCCTTTGGGACATTTAGGTATATTTGCATTTTGATTTGTATGTTGGAATACAATTGTGGCCTGTTTCTAAAAGGTGTAAATTTGGATTTAACTGGGTCCGGGGTTTTTTTTTGTTTTTTTTAAGTGGTATTTAAATCCAGTTTTAAATGTTTTTCCCGTTTGACCGATATAATGTTTAGGGCAGTTGTCACAGGATTTTTTATATATAGCTTGCATTGAAAGAGCTTTTTTCTTTATTTAGGGTTTTATTGGATTGCCAAAAGTATTCCTTGCTTTAAATTTTAGTGCTTATCCTTGGTTTTTTTAAATATCCTTCCTGCGACTTTTTCTAATAGTCCGTGGTATTCCATGCTGTTATAGTTAGTGTTTTCTTTTATGGATGATTTGCGAGTCTTATTTTTACTTTTTATTATTTTATCTATGATTCTGTGGTCATATCAGCAATCTGTTTTATTATTGTATTTTCCTGGTTGAAATCTGATATGCTCATTGGTATGGTTAGTGCTCTACGTATTAAGTTGGTGTACTCTGCCAGTTTATGGTTGCGAGGATGCCTGTGTCAGTTTGTGGTCAGTCTGTGTTGGCTTCCAGTGTAATTTAAAATCGAATTTGCTGTTGTGTTTTACTATTGTCTAGAAAATTAATGCTTTGGTTGGTTCACTGGTGAACTTGAGCAATGGTAACCGATGGTAAAACCGATAAAATGATTACTGGACTGCGAATACTGGTACCGATGGGTTACTGGACTGCGAACATAACTAAATTTATTTATATTTGTGTATAACCAGTCCATAAGGCAAAAACAGTCATGTACTATTGTCTAATGTTTCACCAAGTGTATAACAATTTTACTATTCGTGATTACACATTGTTTACAGTAACGAATTTCATTTCAAATATGAAAAAAAAGTAATATATTAAATCTTTTACTCGTAAGGTCCATTTACACTTGTCACTTTCGATGTTCGATCCGAAGTGATAAGTGTAAATTGACTTTCACTTTCATTTCAGGCCTACACTAAAAGTGAAAGATGAAACAAGTTGACACCCTACCAATTTTTGATGAAAAAAAGTCGTTCCTCAAACAGATGATTCATCCAGAGTGAAGGCTCAGTGAAAAATGTAAACAAACAACATGTTAATTTCCCACGCTCCATTCATCAATTAATTCACAGCCGACCAGTCGATTCTCTGCCGTAGTGCGTGTTTATTTTTTTTTTTGTATTGTTGTTTTGAATAAAAATTTTATGAAATTTTTTTTTTTTTTTTTTTAGGCGGAAAAAATGCGTTTCGTGCAGACCTCAATCCAAATTAGAGGTACTGTGGGGCTCAACCAGATGTCGGTATCTGGCAATACCCACTAAAACAACCGCCCCCACCCCAAGTGGAAGTCACTCTGACTCCGAACCCAGCCACAAGTGTGTTTCTCGCGTGACCTCTCCTGAGGCAGCAGTACAACACTCCTTGTAACCGCGTAACGGACAGAGACACTCCGCATGCATCACTGGGGTGAGCGTCAGCAGCATCTAGGGGCCATTCCCTAATGGCTGTCATTCAAGTGGCAAGACAAGCATATAGTACTGTTTACTGAAACTTATCACCAATACGAGTGCTTATGGAATAATAAATGCAGCGACTATAGCAAATTGAATGCACGGGAAATGCTTGCGGGTTTGAATTTGTCTGGCTTAAAGGTAGCAAAAGTAAAGGCGAAAATAAAAATTGTTAGACCATGATATAAAGCAGATCTTAACAAGATCAGAAATTCACTTGTCAAAAGAATTCAACAAAACGATTCCGAACTGGTGATGCCGCCCAGTCAAAATGGTATCCAAGTACATGCCGACAAAAGAGCGGCCACTCTCAGTGGCCATACGACCTAAGAGGACTAAAGTTCACGGGAAATAAGTTTTCTAAGAGTCGTGTGTGGCCACTGGTTAAGAACAAAGGGTTAAAATACCTCTCACACTGGAAGATACTTTGAAGGCATGAAATTTTCCGCTATAATATCACCAGCAATCATAAGTCAAGCTTTGTTGGAATTTTTTTGAAGCTTTTATATTTAACCTGAAATATTATATCAAGATAAGTAATTGTAACTTAAAATTTTGTTAATTGTCTACCTATAATTTAATAAATAAATTTAGTCAATTTCGTATAAAAGTTAAGGGGAAATCGTCTTATCTTTTAAAACAAGAGTTTAATAAAAGTTAAAGTTTTAACTTTTATAAAGAACTTAACTTTGGGTTTTAAATTAAAAATCATATTATAATATAAAAATTAGATACGGTACATCATATAGGCAAGCATATACATTCTTACTAAAAAGAAATTAATTTGAGACATTTTTAAAATACTGTATATCTTCAAGTCGCTATGCATTTTCTTCAGGATAGTGATACATCTTAGTTGATACACCAAAATTATTTTCTAATTGTTAGAAAGTAACAGGCGGTGAATTAGATGAGACACTTAGATGAGACTAAGGATTGGTTCCAGAAATAGACAAATTGTTATAACATAGACTTAGAATGGTACATTGCTGACTGTGGTTAATTTTTACAGAACTTCGGTTTAAATTTCCTAAGATTTGCGCAGCCACAAAGAGAATGTCATTTACAGTTTTCCAGCAAAACGTTTTTGCTATCGTTAAAACGTTTCAATTTTTCTCCCCGAGTTGTGACCAGCCGGAACAAGTGCCGTGCGAGCCGTGCAATGGACGCCAAAGGTCCCAATAAAATTTTCCCATTTCATAAAACTGTTTGTAGTAAAGATGGTTTTTTAATTCAAAAGAAAAAATAACAATAACATAGCTAATAGACCTTCAAATACAAATTTTCTACCGAATGGGACATAAAACATGAGATCCATTTATTGTTATTACATTACTCAAACTCCTCTTACGATAGGGGTGCCCGCGCCCTTATCAACTTTGGCTGGCGTCACCTCGCCCCTCGCCATCATGCGTTGCAATACAGAATTAATTCTTTGCGTTAATCACAGAATTTTCAATTAAAAAATCTAGAAACGTTCACGTTTTAGTTTTAGCACAATCTCTAATGTGCCAGATGTACATAGTTATTCAGTTAGATTCAGTTACTGTACTTATTTATTTTTACACCATCATATAATTTACCGTTTGGTGTGGTTACAAAAAATAATTGAGAACTATAGCTTCTAGAGCAGACCTATGTTTTGTTTTATGTTTGATTCGTTATATTATAAAGTATAAATAATGTTCACTTAAAGATAATTAAAGTTAACAAAATAAGTAAGTAAAATAAGATGGATCCTTCAAATAATGAAATCATTTATTGTTATTGTTAATATTTATAATTACTCAATACACACTTAAATTGTTCCCTTTTATTCAGTGTACTAATACCTTTCTTCTTAAATTACTGCTACACGGTTAAAATATTTTTAAAAAACCTGCTTTTAAAGATTTATTTAAGATGATATGAAAGGGGTTCATAAATGATGTTACACTAAATACTTTAGTCTTTTGTCTTTCTTAGTTCATTTTGTGTTAAATAAAGTGTGTATTTTCATTTTCTATTTTTTTTACATTGATTTTACTTTGAAAATTCCTTTTATAGTACTATTCAAAATTCTTTCTTTTTTTTGTTACACAATACAATAAAAATAAGAAAAATAAATCAAATGTATGAATAAATAGCATTTAGTGTTTAATAATGTTAAGGAAAAATTGTTAAAAAATAACTAAAAAGCTTTAACCAAAAGAAATTAGCTTAAAAACTCGTTTTAGGCAGCTTATTTTTCAAGAATTTTTTAGGGGGCGTCGGGGTACAGGTCCACACGGGCACCAATGTATGGTCGGGCCAGTTCTGGCTGTGACAATTGCCGGTACACTATTTTGTGGTTTGTTTGATGATTCCACTAAATATCAGCATTTCGCAGGAGATAATTTTGTCACAAAAACGGTCCAACCAAACGAGGCTTTTTTTGTTGTATTTTTTGTAGTTTTTGATTTACGTTGATTCTATATTCTACATCAGTCATCAGTCAGGGCACAGCTGCTTATATATACCGGTAAGATCTATTTATATATTATAAATTTTTTCAGACTTTTGACCAAGCTGAATTGGATTGTATTTTGATTGCTTTGATCAAGAGATACAAAATCATATGTCGCACAGATACATGATAAGAACATGAATTGTAGGTCATTTTGTTGTTTTTATTTTAATATAGGATCACATTTTACGTAAAACGATTACTTTACAAGTTATATTCCTAAGCGGAAATTGGGGCACTTTAGATTCGTATTGAGAACCCCAAACACATAAATTACGCCTCTAAAAACAACATTTACTGGACTATATGCAGAATTTATTAAGAAGTGATGTTTAGGAACGGCAATCACATTCAGCAGCATATTCTAAGAATAAGCAAATTTTTGAACAAGATATAAATTAGGTAAGACAAATAACAACAGTATTATTTAATTTTAGGAATAACACTTTTCATTAATTGTCTGCCCCACCTTCAAGATTTAACAATCAATGATATTTATCCAACATTTTATTACTAGTTGAAAGATCACCCCTTATAACTTAAATGAATATTGATATGTTGGTTTAAAGATTTAATTTGATAAGCCTATTTGTGACAAAGTCTATTGAAATGTAGGCAGATGTGCTAAAACACCAATAGAACATAAATGTCTTGTCTTAACATAAAACATAACCTTTTTGGTTTTTTCTGAAGTAGAGAAAATGTCTTTGTAAATGAAATAGAAAATAGGTAAATAAAAAAATTGAACATATAAAGCAACTTGTACATTGAATTAACTGATTGTAATTATAAATTTATGTACAACATATTTTAAGCCCTTGGACGATTGCCTCCATGTCCAAATCCTCCATTTCCGTGAGTCTGGGCTCCGGCTCCATCTTTGGGTTCAGCCAATACCAGAGTCCCCAGAAGTGAGAGCATACCCAGTGCCATCAAAACCATGACCTTTAGAAAACAAAGTTTTAATTAATTAGCAGCTATAAAATAATAAATACATTTAAAATTCCTTATTCAAGTGCAAGTCCAAAAGTAATGTGAAATTTTAAAAGTTAATAGTTTTTGCTCTTAAAAAGATGTAGTTTTATTATTTCTCAGCATACTCCTTCTATTTCTATTCATTTAGTACACCCCTTTACGAATTTCAGTGCAATTTAATGAAAAAACTTTTCTTTCTAGTGCACAGTAAATTTTGTATGACCTCTTCATGTGAATGGTAGTTACCGTACTCACAGTTTTAATGTCATGTTTTTTTTAATGTCATGAAAAGAGGATTAATAGTTTCCAAACTTGGTATTACTGTAATACACCATATTAATTAAGCACATATGGAATAACTGATAACTTTTTCACACAAATTTTAATCTACTATATTTTCCCTGTACGTTATGAAAAACCTCTAACACAAGAGCTTTTTTCTTCAATGTTGTAGCATTCAATGCTGCAGTATTCTCAGAAATATAGGGAGTCTTAGCAACATTTGGGAATATCTTAGAAAGTAGGTATCACCAAAGACTTTAAAAATTTAGTTTTTATAAAGACCTATCAAACAATGTTTCACACTACAGTATCAAAATATTTCTTTTTGACTTAACTTATCACTTCCTGAATTTTAAGGTAAAGTATTTGTTTGTTTCTGATTGTTGGAATATTCGGGTAAGCATGCTCTATAACTGTTTTAAATAGAAGTGTATCAAAATATATATCAATTTCAAAAACATTCTTCCGAAAACACCAGTTTTTATGTTTCTACAAAAACCCCCCCCCCCCATATGGTTGTCCTGGTTACGCCTATGATTGGAATTTAATTGTAAGCAAAATCTTAATTCGTTCGATGCTATGAGGAATAGGGAAAAGTGTTTCTTTTAAATGAGCAAAATATAACTATTACACACAGCTTGATGGAATTAATGATAAATATTTGGTAAACATGTGGTAACATAGTTATATATTTCCTTGGAAGTAAATAATTCAACTATTAAACGGTAGAATAATTTAATAAATTAATAAATATAAGTGGTAGTTCAATATGAAAGGAATTGAATGTATTTATTTGTATACATATTTTTTTAAATATTTTCCGTGCAGGTACTTGTAAGGCAAAGGAACATTAACTCATAAAGCCATGAAATTGATCAAAATGGTTTCATTTAATTGTTTGAAGCATTTGGTATGGAAAAATCACGTGTGAATGAAAAATATATATCCATGACCTACAAAAACACATTTTTTTAAATGTAAAAGAACAGGTAAAACAGCTGATTTGTTTAACCAGCTTAACATAACTTAAGTTAGGTCTAGTTTATTTTATTTTACCCTGCTTAATGGCAACATAGGCCTACATACATGATTTAAGTCTGCACATCTATGGCACATTACCTTTGGAATGATACAAGTTTCATTCCTCTAAAAAATTAATACTTAAAATGGTACTTTAATTTTCGATGTTCACGTATTAATATAATGATTTTAAGATTTCTTTAAAAAAATCGGTACCGTAATGTAACACTGAAATTTTTTGACTATTCATCTATGTTTTGTTGAGTTGTCATCATTTTCACAATCTACAAACAATTTCCAACAGAAAATGACTTAAAAATAAGTAATCGAGGTGCAGAAATATTTAATACTAAAAGTTATCGGTGAAAGTTAAAATTTGTAGTCATTGCGTACAAAAATTAAGAATATAAAAAAGTTTAAATCTCGCTTATAGTAGAATTTAGAATGTGTTAGATGTCATAAAAACTGCCTTGCTTTATGAACCTCTGTAAAAGAGAATGGAGGTAATTTTTAAATAAAAATTTAGTTGTTCAATTTTAAACTTATTTATTTTCTATTTTAGTATAAATACAATTCAGTATTTGAAAAAATACAAAATTTAATTTCAACAACCATGCAATTTTTTATCCTTATACTTAAATTTTATCCTTATATCCTTTTACCGACATATTAATAAAAATGATTGAATAAAAAATGGCAATTATTATTTTTTTTTACCGAAATAGTGCTCACAAGTCAGTAACTCAATAATAATAATAATGTAATACTAATAAAAAGTAGTTATAATAAACTTGCTTACAGTGGGGTTTGGTAATAGATAGTTCATTTTGCTTTAACTGTTTATTCGAATACGGTATTTGATATCAATTTTTACATCACGTTTCTAGAGAGTTTACATAATGTGTAAGCATAAAATAGTTTAAATTAGTATTTTTTTAATTAAATTTCTTACAAACATATGACATTTTAAAATTTCTATGTTTAATGAGCTAAAGATACTGTTTCTTGATATTTTTCGTATTTACAAGTTTCAAAGAAAGCATAAATATAATATTCTTTTGAATAAATTTTAAAGTTAAAAAATGTGTTTTTACGGTTTCGAATACAAACAACTGAAGTTTTAACATGACTATATTCAATGAGCTAAAGATATCTTGATAGTTTTTCATACCTATCATTTAACATTTTAAAGAAAACATGATTATATTCATTCTTTTGAATAAAGATTAAAAATAAATTATTAAGAAACGTTTATACAAATGACTAGACTTACTGCCAATGCCTTATACATTTTTAATGTAGATCTTGTAAAGTAGTTGCTTGTAGCTTGAAGAAGAAGGTTATGTTTCATTAGTTCGAAATCAATCTTTATATACGTTTGCAAATACGCCGCCTACAGAATGGGAACTACTGTGGGGAATCCCCTGATCGAGAGGTCATGATTGCGAAGGGCATCAGTCAGGGATCAAAAATACAAACATTTAAAGGTATATTCTTACCTTAAGTCATAGATGCACACTAAGAAAATATTTTGCTACATTTTTACTTTAAAGTATAAAAATAGTGAATTCGGGGTTCACTCCCCTGTAACAGATAAATAATATTAATGATGAAATTACAAAGCACGATTCGATTACAATTACATTACGCACAAATTCGAATTATTGGAGTTGGTCGTGTCTATTTCGATCTCTGTATTACATTAGCTATGTATGTATAGGACCACCGCTCAATCATCATTTCCGTGAAAATATCCTAGTATACAATAGTCTCTTTTCATTTGCTTCGTCATGGGTAACCGCCGGCGTTGTGGAGCTAAGCGAGCACAGGTGGAGCCCCTAATATATACATATATATTTATATACAGCACTAAAATTCAATATTTCATTGAAACGGTCATGAATCAGATCAGTCGGGCGTTATCTAATCTCTAATACTAATACGGAATTATTTAGCGGAGTTTAATTTTGGCGAGGTAGATATAATAAAAGTTGATAAATATATGGCATATTTATATAAGTTATTCGCGTGGATTTTATTAGGCAGAAATAGAAATATTGCTATTATATTGTGATAAATAAATTTGAGTGTATAATATCGGCCTATGGAGTATGTAGGCCCCAGTAAAAATAATACTACTGCTAAAGGGCTAAAAGTAAACTTTGATGAATATAAATCAGCACACGGTGCGTGTGTGAAAATGTTCAGCCTGAAATCGCAAAATTGATACCGAAAAACTGTTTTGATGCTGCCACAGTTAGTTGGTTTTAGACAATTACCAAGAAATTATGTTTTAATTTGTTTTCGATAACTCTGTGATCCTTTGACCTGCAGCAACACCAAAAAAATTGTTTTTCGTTAAAAATTTAATATTTTGCCTCTTGTACATTTTTTGTAAAGTTAGCGGTTTCCAAGATATCCAACTTAAAAAATGTGTAATAACCGCCATTTTGAAAATTATTGAAATAAATTCTTGGTGTTTAGTACACTTGTAAATCGTAACATACAAAATGCTTACACCAAATTTGAACTCAATATCTTATTTATTTCTGGAGTTACAGTTAAATTTTGTAAAAAAAAAACGAAAAAAGTTACTAAACATTTTTCATTTATTTCAATGTAGGCCTATACAATAAGGTCATATATCATAGCCCGCTAAGGTTTTTTTGTATTATATATGAATAGTCTACTGTCAATATTATGAAGGAGGAATGAAAGTGTATAATCAAATGTATTATTGACCGTGTAAGGTGCCCTAAACAGAGCCCCAGTGTCTCAGCTTAAAAACAGAAGACTTCTAATGTGTTCCATGTTAGGTCCATGGATTAATCGATCCATGTTAGGTCTACTGAAGGATAAAAAAAAGTAGAAGACATCTGCTGACTTTTAAAATGCTCACTTTTAAAATGCTTTTAATAGCCCGAGCGTAAGCAAGGGTCTGTTTCAAGACCGTTCGTTATTTCGTCTATCTGTTTGCTGTTTGTTACGCGAATAAGACCTTGAAGTGAGGAAAAACAACGTATGTTTAGGGATTTTTGTAAAACACAACAGTTTAATTGTAATAAACACCTTATAAATGAGTCACAATGTATATTACTCAAACTTTTCTATTTTCTCTGTGTCACGGTAAACGATTTTTTTAAATTTTTCATATGTTTTTAATATTAATGCATATCACAATCTTATTCGTTCGATCCCATAAATCAATAAACTTTTTTTACTTTTTCAAATATTTTGAATAGCTTATTAATTTGTGTGATAATTTTATAGGGTCAACATTTTGATTTCTGTGCCTCTGCAAATAAACTTTACAAAAACTTGTAAAGTAATACGATAAAACTAAGCGGTAAGCAAATTCTAAAAGAAGCCTAAACCATTCTTTCAACATAAATTGTAAAATTGTAACCTGTAAAAAGTTCTTAATCGAAAGAAACAAACGAATTCAAAACTGATACTAAGTTATGAACAAAATAAAATTTAGTTAAAGTGTATTAAAAAATTTAGTTTACTCAAAATTATAAACATTAGGAATAAATAAATATAATCGGTACTGTCATGTTTAGTGACATTGGTTTTAGGAGACATTAAATTAAAACACGACTAGCTTGTAGAACATGTAGTTTTAATCTGCTTTGTCTGTGGTCTGACGTCATGTCCATCTTCAACTACAGTGTTGCCAACTTCATGACAGGTACCTAATATATTATTTTACAAACTTTTATACAAATTAAAAAGTT
Organism: Philaenus spumarius; assembly: GCA_018207615.1. Lineage (NCBI taxonomy): Eukaryota > Metazoa > Arthropoda > Insecta > Hemiptera > Aphrophoridae > Philaenus > Philaenus spumarius. The sequence continues at coordinate 48,108 of JAGFPH010000708.1, forward strand.
TTACGCTAAAGTAGAAAAGCCGTAAAAAATCAGTTATAAGCTTTGTTTTAAGAGCACCTATGCCTTTTTACCAATTTGATAACGAAATAACGTCAGTTCGGCACTTCGTCCATTAAAAACTGTTTATTTTGCAGTCACGGCCAAATGGGTAGTTGGATTTTCTTCAAATTTTACATGGTTATTCTTTGAAAGCATTTAAAACAACTTGAGCAATAATTTTTATTTCTTGAGTTCTTTTTTTTATGCAGTTGCAAGGATAATAATTTTGTTAAAGGAAAACAAATCATAAATGAAAAACATTATCAATTGTAGACCTATAATAGGTTCTGAGATTATTTGTAAATTTTCTTTCATATCTCTAGCTCGAATTGTCCGAATCCTGTCGTATTTTGACATTGAGATTTTCAATTATATTACTGATGTCAATATTACAAAAGGACAATGTAAACTGAGGTGTTTATGTTTAAACTTATTTGCATTGTTGAGGTAGGTGAACACAATGTAAACAACGGGTTTAACATACAAAGTGTTCACCTACCTCAACAACGTAATTAGTATAGGCCTACACTTGAATAGTTTTGTGTTGTGTTAAATATGTTTGACATTGAGATTTTAAATTATATTACTGATGTCAATATTACAAGAGGACAATG
>JAGFPH010000708.1:48860-65998 GCA_018207615.1 Philaenus spumarius
GAGATTTTAAATTATATTACTGATGTCAATATTACAAGAGGACAATGCAAACTGAGGCGTGTATGTTTATACTTATTTATAAACAATGTAGACAACGGATTTTCACGGAAAATGCAAAGTGTTCACCTACCTCAACAATGTAGGCCTAAATAGTTTTTGTGTTGAGCTAAATATGTTTCCGAAAAGCGTCTTTGAACTAAGACAAAAGAATTCAACCGACGGATCCAAATAATGTAGTATCCTAGTTAATTTATTACTAAATAGGCTATTGTAAAAAACAAGTAGGCCTAAGATACAATTCTCAAAATTGAAGTTGTTTTACGTGAAGTTTTGTAAGTTTAATTGAATAGGCCTACAATTTTGCGATTCAACTAAATTGGCTACACTTTACCTTTTGTACAATCAAATTGCAAATTGATAAACTTAAGGAAATTCATAGTAGAAAATAAAAAAAAAATGTATTTGATCCCTGACTGATAACCTTCGCGATCATGACCTCTCTATCAGGGGATTCCCCATTATAGTTCCCATTCTGTAGGCCGAATTGTTTACAACAGCCAATGTATTTGCAAAAGTATATAAAGATTGATTTCGAACTAATGAAACATAACCTTCTTGTTCAAGCTACAAGCAACTACTTTACAACATCTACATCCAAAATGTATAAGGCATTTGCAGTAAGTGTAGTCATTTGTATAAACGTTTCTTAATAATTATTTTTAGTCTATATTCAAAAGAATATAATCATGTTTTTTTTAAATGTTAAATGACAGGTATGAAAAACTATCAATATATCTTTAGCTCATTGAATATAGTCATGTTAAAACTTCAGATGTTTGTATTCGAAACCGGAAAAATACATTTTTTAACTTTAATACTTATTCAAAAGAATATTATATTTATGCTTTCTTTGAAATATTAACAAAAATATCAAGAAACAGTATATTTAGCTCATTAAACATAGGAATGTTAAAATGTCAGTTGTTTGTAATAATTAATTTAATTTAAAAAATACTAATATAAACTATTTTATGCTTACACATAATGTAACTCTCTAGAAACGTGATGTAAAAATGTATATCAAATACCGTATTCGAATAAACAGTTAAAGCAAAATTAACTATCTATTACTAAACACCACTGTAAGCAAGTTTATTATAACTACTTGTTATTAGTATTACATTATTATTATTGAGTTACTGAGTTGTGAGCACTATTACGGTAAAAGAAATTGACATTTTTTATTCAATAATTTTTTATTATTATATGTCAGTAAAAGAATATAAGGATAAAATGTCGGTAGGCCTAAAAGGATAAAAAAGTGCATGGTTGTTGAAATTAAATTTTGTATTGTTTCAAATATTTGGTTGTATTTATACTAAAATAAATTATAAATAAGTTTAAAATTGAACAACTAAAGTTTCATTTAAAAATTACCTCCATTCTCTCTTACAGAGGTTCATAAAGCAAGGAAGTTTTTATGACATCTAACACCTTTTAAATTCTATCATAAGCGAGATTTAAACTTTTTTATATTCTTAATTTTTGTACGCAATGACTACAAATTTAACATTTACAGATAACTTTTAGTAATAAATATTTCTTCAACTTGATTACTTATTTTTAAGCCATTTTCTGTTGGAAATTGTTTGTAGATTGTGAAAATGGTGATAACTCAACAAAACATACAAGCATAGTCAAGAAATTTCAGTTTTACTAGTACTATTACGGTACCGATATTTTAAAGAAATCATAAAATCATTATATTAACACTTGAACATCGAACATTTTTAGGTATTTATTTTGGAGAGGAATGAAACTTGTATAATTCGAAAGGTACTGTGCCATAGATGTGCACACGTAAATCATGTATGTAGGCCTATGTTGCCATTAAGTAGGGTAAAATAAAATAAACTAGACCTAACATTAAGTTGTGTTGCTAAGCTGGTTATGCAAATCAAATGTTTTACCTGTTCTTTTACATTTAAACAAATGTGTTTTTGTAGGTCATGGCTATATACTTTTCATACACACATGATTTTTCCATTTCAATTGCTTCAAACAATTAAATGAAAGCATTTTGATCAATTTCATGGCTAGATGAGCTAATATCCATTTTCCTTCCAAGTAACTGCACGGAAAATATTTAAAAAAATATGTATAAAAATAAATACATTCAATTCCTTTCATATTGAATTACCACTAATCTTTATTTATTTATTAAATTCTTCTACCGGTTAAAAGTTGAATTATTTACTTCGAAGGAAATATATAATTATGCTACCATATGTTTACCAAATATTTATCATTCATTCCATCAAGCTGTGTGAGATAGTTATATTTTACTCATTTAAAAGAAAAACTTTTCAATCCGGCTCTTTTCCTCATAGCTTCGAACGAATTAAGAATTTGGATACAAATAAATTCCAATCATAGGCGTAACCAGGACAACATTTATGAATGGGGGGGGGGGGGTTTACAACAACCTTATTATAGAGTTTTTTTTTTTAGATTAATAATATGTTAAAACTTTACTAAAATCATAGTAAGAATTTTACTTGTAAAGAAAACTTCAAGCAATTATCCTTTAATTAGTACAAGGTTAAAAAAAGAGACATCTTAGTAATTAAATTGTTTATTTAAAAGAAATTATAAAAATTATTGACAAAAAAGTACTTTCAATAGTGGAATAGTAGTCCACAACTCGCTGATAAACAGTAAACCTCAATTTGTAGTAATGCTATATATTTTAATTATTCTTTTTCTAATTGTTGATAACAACCAAATTTGTTAAATTTATTAATGGAGTAGACCTATGTGGCCTATGGAAGTATATTTTAATAATATACATCTGCTTTAAACGCCGAACAAACTTAAACAACATATTGGATTATTTTTACATCCAAAAAAGTGTTAACATCTCTATTACTTACTACAAAATGTAATGTAAAACACATCAAACACATGTACAAATAAGTGAAAGAATAACAAAAGATAGTATACAAAGAGAATTAAACTATTATATGACAATAGTAAGCTAAGGCTCACACACGCACACACTAATTTTACACTGTAGGTGCCACGGTAACTAGAACAACTAGTTACCGTGGTAGGTGCGTACACACTTGCGCGTCACTAACAGCGTGCGGTGTACTCGCCGCTTGCCTTTCTTTCGTTGGAATTGTTGATTTCAACGAACCTCCGGCGATCCATAAATACCCTCGAGTATTCATTTTGAAGAGAAGTTGTATCCGCACAAATATATCAAATTCAATGCACACAAGCGGCGCGCGGACCGCGTAAGTGTGTATCGGTACGCACCTTTACATTTCATGGGTCAAATACTTTCCTGAGCGAGACTAAAGCAGACAACAAGCAGTGGGTTTGCGTTTGCAATACTGTACTGTACACACTGTGGGTAGTGGCACAGACTATAGAATTACTCTGTGTTAATTACTAATTACTAATTAATTAGTAATTCTATAGTCTGTGGTAGTGGCCAGGATCTAGAACTCTATACTTTTGATACACTATACTGCAACGAATATCAAATAAAGTGCCAGTGCCCAGTTCGACCGAAGCTAATGTCAGCAATGTATTGATAATTTATTATAGTTTGACATTTGCATAAGTGTGGAAAACCAGTTTCTCTTAAGAACGCAATTTAATGAAAACAAAGTGCTAAATATTTTTTAAAATGGGTGTTAGTTTTTATTTTAACCCCCCCCCCCTCCCCTGGTTACGCCTATGATTCCAATTATGTGAAAATATGTTACTTTACAAACACTATTGCTTGAAATTTGACCACAGGAGATACGAGTATTACACAAGCTTGTTGTAAAATGTGCTATGTTGTCACAGTACCAACTAGCTATCACCAATATTTTTTAACACTTATAACCAGCCATTATGTCAGTCAAGAATGGTTTAATTTTTATATTTATAGATTACAGATTATTTCATTCCAATATGTTGTAGAGCAGACATTTTAAGAAGGAAGCCCTTACAGGATCTATTTTATGTATATCAATCACAGTCGACTTTCTACGGAAGGTATAAAACTATCACAATAAAAATTAAAACAGTTATAGAGCATGCTTACCCAAATATTCTAATAATCAGAAGCAAACAAATACTTTACCATGAATTCAGGAAGTGATAAGTTAAGTCCTCAAAAAGAAATATTTTGATACTGTAGTGTGAAGCATTGTTTGATAGGTCTTTATAAAAACTATATTTTTAAAGACTTTGGTGATGTAGTACATACTTTCCAAGATATTCCCAAAACTGTTGCTAAGACTCCCTATATTTCTGAGAATACTGCAGCTACAACATTGAAGAAAAAAGCTCTTGTGTTAGAGGTTTTTCATAACTTACAGGAAAAATATAGTAGATTCAAATTTTTGTGAAAAGTTATCAGTTATTCTATATGTTTTTAATTAAAATGGTGTATTGTAGTAATACCATGTTTGGAAACTGTTAATCCTCTTTTCATGACATTAAAAAAACCATGACATTAAAACTGTGAGTACGGTAACTACCATTCACATGAAGAGGTCATACAAAATTTACTGTGCACTAGAAAGAAAAGTCTTTTCATTAAATTGCCCTGAAATTCGTAAAGCGATGTACTAAATGAAGAGAAATAAGAGTAATGCTGAGAAATAATAAAACTACATTTTTTTTAAGAGCAAAAACTATTAACTTTTAAAATTTCACTTTACTTTAGGATTTGCACTTGAATAAGGAATTTTAAATGTATTTATTATTTTATAGCTGCTAATTAATAAAAACTTTGTTTTCTAAAGGTCATGGTTTTGATGGCACTGGGTATGCTCTCACTTCTGGGGACTCAGGTATTGGCTGAACCCAAAGATGGAGCCGGAGCCCAGACTCACGGAAATGGAGGATTTGGACATGGAGGCAATCGTCCAAGGGCTTAAAACATGTTGTACATAAATTTATAATTACAATCAGTTAATTCAATGTACAAGTTGCTTTATATGTTCAATTTTTTTATTTACCTATTTTCTATTTCATTTACAAAGACATTTTCTCTACTTCAGAAAAAACCAAAAAGGTTATGTTTTATGTTAAGACAAGACATTTATGTTCTGTTGGTGTCTAAGCACATCTGCCTACATTTCAATAGACTTTGTCACAAATAAGCTTATCAAATTAAATCTTTAAACTAGCATAACAATATTCATTGAAGTTATAAGGTGTGCTCTTTCAGTAAGTAATAAAATGTTGGATTAATATCATTGATTGGTAAATCTTGAAAGGTACTGCAGAAAATTAATGAAAAGTGTTATTCCTAAAATTAAATAATACTGTTGTTATTTGTCTTACCTAATTTATATCTTGTTCAAAAATTTGCTTATTCTTAGAATATGCTGCTGAATGTGATTGCCGTTCCTAAACATCACTTCTTAATAAATTCTGCATATAGTCCAGTAAATGTTGTTTTTAGAGGCGTAATTTATGTGTTTGGGGTTCTCAATACGAATCTGAAGTGCCCCAATTTCCGCTTAGGAATATAACTTGTAAAGTAATCGTTTTACGTAAAATGTGATCCTATATTAAAATAAAAACAACAAAATGACCTACAATTCATATTCTTCTCATTTATCTGTGCGACATATGATTTTCACGAAAAAACAAATCGATTCCTGTACAATTTATATACAAGTAATTTTTCTGACCTGGAATAGTTATGAGAAAAAGAATGATGAATGCTCGAAGTTGTAAGCCGCCTCCTTATTTAAATCATTAATGGTAAATGCACCATTATTTATTACATTTGCACAGATATGTAAAACATTAACGTTAGATTATATACCGTAGGTAAAACAAATTATTAACAAAATTTAATGAAATTTTAAAATGATAATTTTATGAAAACTGTGTAATGTAAAACAATATAATAAAATAATTCGATCACGCAGCTGAACCGCTGACGTGAGTTTAGCGAATTTCTAAAAATAAGTTTATATGTTTGAGTGTTTGAACTATCTATTTGGGAAATTTATCTATTCACGAAGGAGCTGAATAGCTGCCTTTGTGTACGAAATATATATTAGTAGAATTTGTTTGCATCTAAGCCTTCAGCTTCGACTCACGCGCTCCTTCATTCCACTCGCAGCAAAAAACTCACTTTGTGAGTTTACACCTCAAGCTTGCGGCCTTGGCTTGTGAACTACTTTGCTTCGCTCGCAGCGTACAAACTCTGCTGTAGGCCTCGGATCAGAAGATGACCCCACGTGGATTTGAAAATGGATACTTTTATGGAATTTTACTGATTGATTTTGGTTGAACCAAGCGAGCTATAGAGGTCGCGTAAAAAAGCAAAATTTGCAGAATAATAACCTACATTAATTTTATTAGATAAAACTCCAAAAAAGTTTCATTCTAGAAAAAATAGTTACTTGCGGTCAAAAAGCTAAACGAGTGTTCGAGCGACTTAGACGACCAACGTGTGTACCAAATTAGGACCAGATCGGACGTAAAATGCAGCCGTTAGAGTGCCAACACGTATATACAGGGTGGGTGAAAGCAGCTTAATATTTTGTATACAAGGAAAATTTGAAGGTAGTGAGGAATTTGTGATTGAGGAACCTATTCTATGTAACAATACAATTTTATTATGATGTAAAAAATTTGGTCCGCCATTTTTAATAACTTTTTAAACAGGAAAATGGTCATGTGATACCTCATTTCAATATAGAGTTTTAAGAAAAAATCAATGGTGAAAACTGCACATCCATATTTCAAACCGCTCTGAAGATATTTGCATTTATTTACGTTGAATCATATCGTTTAATGTAAAAATATATCATTAACAAAGTAACTTACATTAATCTTGTTAGCTATCAAATTTAACCCGGTGGGCTTTTTAAATAAACATTAAATAGGAAAGTTGTGGCTTAAGAAAATACCTTTTATTTAAGACCCCGTAAGACATTTAAAGGGCTTTAGATTTCGTGTTATGAAAAAAATAAGAAAAAAGACGCATACAATTAAAATAAGTCTAGAAACTTAAAGGTACCAATTTAGAAATTGGTAGACTTTTTCTACAATGTTTTTGATGAAAGATCCTGTTGGATCATGTTACCCGTAGTATAATAGCCCAAGGCAAAACATGCGCATGCGCTATCCATGAAGTCAGGAAGTAGACATAACAGAACAAATCATATGTTTAAATGTACATTACTATTCCTATCATAACACTAAACTTAAACTAAAAGTTGTAAACATAACCTTAAATGGTGCACATAGTAGTTGTTGAACTATCATTGGTGGTTATAGCTTTGATGAACGAAATCAGCTGTTATATATGCTAACGAATAAATCAAGCAATACAAATAGTTGCAAATTGTTTTGTTAGATTCGTTGTGATACATTTTACGGCAGTTTAATTAAACACATTTTTTTTAAATATTGAAAATGAAATTAGAAATAAACTCAAATGTTGTAATCTTGCCTTTATACATTAATAACAGTCGGATAATAAAAGAAAACTAATCACTTTATTGACAAAATTACGGAACAATTATATTATAACTAGTTAATAATTTCCATAGTTTTTAAATTGAATATATTAGATTATATACTTTGATACTTATAAATAATTGTTTGTTTTAAAATCGCTGTTCACTATTTAAACTTAAACATTTACCAAATCTTTTATCAAAAAAAAAGTCAAAATGTATTTGTTTTTTGTAAAAACAGTTGCTGTTATTATATAATTAAGGGTCTGCTGTAGTGGCGGCCATCTTGGATTTTTATCCCATAAGAGCAATGTTAAATTTCAAACTATTTATTTTGTTTATTTTTTTCATAAAATTGTTTGCAAGGTCTCATTTTAAGCACAGTCACAATTCGAATCCATTTTGCAATTTAAATTTTTTCAAATCCTTTTGATTTGTTATGTAATTGACATTTTGTAAGTACAAAGTTTGAATTTTTTTCCTAACACAATACAAAATTAATAATGAAAAATAATTTGCTAGCTGGATCCGAAATTTTATAAAGAATATTCAGTTTTTTTTTAACACTCTATTGCAAAAGATAGACTTATAAAATGGTTTGAAATGAGGCAATGTCAAAGCGTTCAGCTGCAAGAAATTGCACTGTTTGGATAGGGATACAGTAAGAAGTGGTTGCGTTTCCGGTTGCTTTCTCGTTTACTGGAGCAGACCCTTAAAGTAGCTCCCCTCACGCAGGGCTATAGAATACAAGGGCCTAGACCAGACCGCCACGGAGAACGTTCCCGTACTGCCACTGTGATGACGTCACGGCGGTAATGCCTGCTCCATTCCCACCGCTTCTCATAAGTATTCTCTGCTCCAACAATTTCAATTTCTTATCAAAGATGTACAGTTTTTAAGATGGCCTCTTCTTTATTTAGTTTTAGTATTGACACTACACAAAGCAATAAGAAGACAGTAATCAAAGATCTAAGAAGAAGACAGGGTTACACTAAAACTAACCAATTTGCGGGCAATAAACCATAGTAGTGTACTAATGTTAGCATACTTTTAATTTGATTCTCCGAAAAATTTCTGAAAACTAAATACGAAATTGAACAAAATGTATCACATAATTGAAAATAATTGTATTAATTACAATAAACCACTAAAACTTAAATGACAAACTGCAGTTTAATAACTGTTTTACTTTACACAGTTTTCATACTTATCCACCGCTGTTAATAATTTGTTTTACCTATATAATCTAACGTTAATGTTTTCAAATCTGTGCATTTACCATTAAGGATTTAAATAAGGAGGATTTACAACTTCGAGCATTCATCATTCTTTTTCTCATAACTAATCAAGGTTAGAAAAAATCTTGTATATAAATTGAACAGAAATTTGTTTTTTCATGAAAATCATATGTCGCACAGATAAATGATAAGAACATGAATTGTAGGTCATTTTGTTGTTTTTATTGAATATAGGATCACGTTTTACGTAAAACGCTTACTTTGCAAGTTATAGGCCTAAGCGGAAATAATTTGTTGGGGCACTTCAGACTCGTATTGAGAACCCCAAAAACATAAAGTAAGCCTCTAAAAACAACAACATCAGAACTTTCTACTTCAAACTAACATTTAATAAACTATATGCAGAATGTATTAAGAAGTGGTGTTTAGGAACAGCAATCACATTCAGCAGCATATTCTAAGAATAAGCAAATTCTTGAACAAGATATAAATTAGGTAAGGCAAATAACAACAGTATTATTTAATTTTAGGAATAACACTTTTCATTAATTGTCTGCCCCACCTTTCAAGATTTACCAATCAATGATATTTATCCAACATTTTATTGCTGGCTGAAAGAGCACCCCTTATAACTTGAATTAATATTCTTATGTTAGTTTAAAAATTTAATTTGATGAGCCTATTTGTGACAAAGTCTATTGAAATGTATGCATATAGAACACCAATAGAACATACATGTCTTGTCTTAACATAAAACATAACCTTTGTGGTTTTTTTTGAAGTAGAGAAAATATCTTTGTAAATGAAAAAGAAAATAGGTAAATATAAAATGAACATATAAAGCAACTTGTAAATTGAATTAACTGATTTTAATTAAACATTTATGTACAACATGTTTTAAGCCCTTGGACGATTGCCTCCATGTCCAAATCCTCCATTTCCGTGAGTCTGGGCTCCGGCTCCATCTTTGGGTTCAGCCAATACCTGAGTCCCCAGAAGTGAGAGCATACCCAGTGCCATCAAAACCATGACCTTTAGAAAACAAAGTTTTTATTAATTAGTAGCTATAAAATAATAAATACATTTAAAATTCCTTATTCAAGTGCAAGTCCAAAAGTAAAGTGAAATTTTAAAACTTAATATATTTTGCTCTTAAAAAGATGTAGTTTTATTATTTCTCAGCATACTCCTTCTATTTCTATTCATTTAGTACACCCCTTTACGAATTTCAGGGCAATTTAATAAAAAAACTTTTCTTTCTAGCGCACAGTAAATTTTGTATGACCTCTTCATGTGTATGGTAGTTACCGTACTCACAGTTTTAATGTCATGGTTTTTTTAATGTCATGAAAAGAGGATTAACAGTTTTCAAACATGGTATTACATACTCGCACTTTATTTTATATACTTAGTATAGTATATCAAAAGTATAGTGTTCTAGATCCTGGCCACTACCCACAGTGGTATTGCAAATGCAAACCCACGGCTTGTTGTCTGCTCTAGTCTCGCGCAGGAAAGTATTTGATCCATGAAATGTAAAGGTGCGTACACACTTGCACGGTACGCGCGCCGCTTGTGCCCATTGAATTTGCCATATTTGTGCGGTTTTTACAACGAACACTTAAATATATGCCGTTCATGGTTGGACGGGAGCGTAAAAGGTTTTTCGTTTTCAGCGCGCATGTGATTATTGTTTTTCAAGATATTAATTATCCAGTTATTAAATATAGATTTTTCAGAAGCGAATTAAATTAAATTGATTCCTAAAGAAACCAAACTATACTTTGAGATCCTCTGCAAAAGGATCATTTTAAAAAAATATGAAAGCAGATTCTTGGCGAGAAATATCCTCAGAGTTGGATATATCTGCGGACCAATGTAAAACAAAAATAATATCTTTGCTGTCTTCATACCGATGGGAGAAGAGCGAGTTGAAAAACAACCTTCTAACAGGAAAATATAAGTTGTTAATCAAATAATATATTACGTAAATCTCTTTTAATTGTCATTATTAAATAGGTTAACCCCGATTTTTGCATTTTTCAAGGGGTTTTAAAAAAATTAGCCAAATATAGGAACAATATCCCAATCCAAAAGTGTTCAGAAGCTTTTTATAGGAAAAAGTCCAAAGAATTCATACATGCAACTAAAAAATTGATTGATGTAAAATTGTAGAAGTTATTAGATCAGGAAGCAAAACATTTCCAGTAACTGAAAACCCAACTTTAGGCCTACATAAAATGTAGTAAAAATTTTTTGTAATTTTTCAAAATATAGCACACGAAAGTTTTTTAATTTAGTTCTAAATAGAAGTGTATAAATATATAGCAATTTCAAAACCATTTTTCCGAAAACACCAGTTTTTATGTTCCTACTACAAGACCGCTAGCAAAATTGAGTCTATTTTAAAACTTATATACAACTTCTCTTAAAAATAAATACTGAATGTTCGAGGGTTTCTTATGGATCGCAGGAGGTTCGTTGAAATTAACAATTCCAACGAAACAAAGGCAACCGGCGCGCAAGTGTGTACGCACCTACAGCGTAAAATTGGTGTATGTGTGAGGGTGTGTCTTTGAGCCTTACAGTAGCTTATTATTGTCATACAATAGTTTAATTCTCTTTGTAGACTATCTCTTGTTAGTCTTTGACTTATTTGTACATGTGTTTGTGATGTGTTTTACATTATATTTTGTAGTAAGTAATAGATTTGTTAACACTTTAATGGATGTAAAAATAATCCAATAGGTTGTTTAAGTTTGATGAGCTTTTAAAACAGATGTATATTATTAAAATATACTTCCATGGGCCACATAGGCCTACTCTATTGATAAATTTAACAACTTTGGTTGCTATCAACAATTTTGCTATAAAAATAATAATTAAAATATATCGCATTACTACAAAATGTGGTTTACTGTTTATCAGCGAGTTGTGGACTACTATTCCACTATTGAAAGTACTTTTTTGCCAATAATTTTTATAATTTCTTTTAAATAAACAATTTTAATTAGTAAGATTTCTCTCTTTTTTAGCCTTGTACTAATTAAAGGATTATAGCTTGCAGTTTTTCCTTACCAGTAAAATTCTTACTATGATTTTAGTAAATTTTTAACAAATTATCATTCTAACTTTTTGTAAATAGATAATTAATCACATACAATACTAAGTTTTGTACCTTTCATCTTGAAATATTTTACAAAATAATAAGCTACAAGCCTAGTTAAAAGCAGGTCAAATTATTAAAAATTGGAATGAACACAATTATTGGAAATGGAAAAGTACACATAGCTATATCATTTTAAAGTACCCTATATTTAGGAACCCTAAAACGCGATATTTTCCCATCTTAATTTTAAAAAAAAATCTATCCCCCCTCATATGGTTGTCCTGGTTACGCCTATCATTGGAATTTATTTGTATGTAAATTCTTAATTAGCTCGATGCTATGAGGAAAAGAGCAGGAGGGAAAGGTTTTGTTTTAAATGAGTAAAATATAACTATCTCACACAGCTTGATGGAATTAATGATAAATATTTGGTAAACATATGGTATCATAATTATATATTTCTTTGGAAGTAAATAATTGAACTATTAAACGGAAGAATAATTTAATAAATAAATAAAGATAAGTGGTAGTTCAATATGAAAGGAATTGAATGTATTTATTTGTATAAATATTTTTTAAATATTGTCCGTGCAGGTACTTGGAAGGCAAAGGGATATTCGCTCATACAGCCATTAAATTGATGAAATTGATCAAAATGCTATCATTTAATTGTTTGAAGCATTGGGTATGGAAAAATAATGTGTGTATGAACAATATATAGCCATAACCTACAAAAACACATTTTTTAAATGTAAAAGAACAGGTAAAACAGTTGATTTGTATAACCAGCTTAGCAACACAACTTAAGGTTAGGTCTAGTTTATTTTATTTTACCCGACTTAATGGCAACATAGACCTACATACATGATTTATGTGTGCACATCTATGGCACAGTACCTTTCGAATGATACAAGTTTCATTCCTCTCCAAAATTAATACTTAAAAATGTACTTTAATTTTCGATGTTCATGTATTAATATATTGATTTTAAGATTTCTTTAAAAAATCGGTACCGTAACAGTACTAGTAAAACTGAAATTTCTTAACTATGCATGTATGTTTTGTTGAGTTATCATCATTTTCACAATCTACAAACAATTTCCAACAGAAAATGGCTTAAAAATAAGTAATCGAGGTGAAGAAATATTTATTACTAAAAGTTATCGGTGAAAGTTAAAATTTGTAGTCATTGCGTACAAAAATTAAGAATATAAAAAAGTTTAAATCTCGCTTAAAGTATAATTTAGAAGATGTTAGATGTCAATAAAAACTTCCCTGCTTTATGAAACTCTGTAAGAGAGGATGGAGGTAATTTTTAAATTAAACTTTAGTTGTTCAATTTTATATTTTGTTTTAGTATAAATACAACCCAGTATTTGAAACAATACAAAATTTAATTTAAACAACCATGCACTTTTTTATCCTTATGGTACCCAACTCTCTGTCATTAAATTACTTAAAATTAAAATTGATCCTATAATACAGTACAGCATTTATTTCAGCATACGATTTTTTTTGTATTTGTCGACATATTATAATAATAAAAGTGATTGAATAAAAATTGGCAATTATTATTTTTTGTACAGAAATAGTAGTCACAACTCAGTAACTCAATAATAATAATGTAATACTAATAAAACGTAGTTATAATAAACTTGCTTACAGTGGTGTTTAGTAATAGATACAGTACATAGTTCATTTTGCTTTAACTGTTTATTCAAATACGGTATCAATTTTTACATCACGTTTCTTGAGAGTTTACATAATGTGTAAGCATAAAATAGTTTAAATTAGTAATTTTTAAATTAAATTAAGTACAAACAACTGACATTTTAACATTTCTATGTTTAATGAGCTAAACATAAAATTATATTCTTTTAAATAAAGATTAAAAATAATTATTAAGAAACGTTTATACAAATTACTAGACTTACTGCAAATGCCTTATACATTTTGGATGTAGATGTTGTAAAGTAGTTGCTTGTAGCTTGAAGAAGAAGGTTATGTTTCATTAGTTTGAAATCAATCTTTATATACGTTTGCAAATACATTGGAAGTTGTAAACATTCGGCCTACAGAATGGGAACTACGGTGGGGAATCCCCTGATCGAGAGGTCATGATTGCGAAGGGCATCAGTTAGGGATCAAATAGATTTGTTTTTCGTATAGGCTGCTATGAATTTCCTTAAGTTTATCAATTTGCAATTTGACAGTACAAAAGATGAAGTGTAGCCTATTTAGTTAAATCGCAAAATTGTAGGCCTATTCATTAAACTAACAAAACTTCACGTAAAACAACTTAAATTTTGAGAATTGTATGTTAGGCCTATTTGTTTTTTACAATAGCCTAGTTAGTAATAAATTAACCAGGCTACTACCTTATTTTGATCCGTCGGTTGAATTATTTTGTCTTGGTTCATAGACGCTATTCGGAAACATATTTAACACAACACAAAACTATTCACGTGTAGGCCTATACTAATTACGTTGTTGAGGTAGGTGAACACTTTGTATGTTATGTGAACACCCGTTGTTTACATTGTGTTCACCTACCTCAACAATGTAAATTAGTATAAACATAAACGCCTCAGTTTATATTGTCCTCTTGTAATATCGACATCAGTAATATAATTGAAAATCTCAATGTCAAAGTACGACAGGATTCGGAAAAATTCGAGTTAGAGATATGAAAGAAAATTTACAAATAATCTCAGAATTTATTATAGGCCTACAATAATTGATAATTTTTTTCATTCCTGATTTGTTTTCCTTTAACAAAATTATTATCCTTGCAACTGCATAAAAAAAGAACTCAAGAAATACAAATTATTGCACAAGTTGTTTTAAATGCATTTAAAGTATAATCATGTAAAATTTGAAGAAATTCGAACTACCCATTTGGCCGTGACTGCATAATAAACAGTTTTTAATGGACGAAGTGTTGAACTGAAATGTTATTTCGTTATCAAATTGGTAAAAAACATACTCCTAAAACAAAGTTATTTTTTACGACTTTTCTACTTTAGCGTAAAACTAATGTGTATAAAAGTTTGTAAAATAATATATATTAGGTACCGATTATATTTATTTATTCCTAATCTTTATAATTTTGATTAAACTAAATTTTTTAATACACTTTAACTAAGTTTTATTTTGTTCATATGACCGTTTTTTTGACAAAATTACCTTCTGCGAAAAGCTGATATTTAGTGGAATCATCAACCACACCACAAAATAGTGTACCGGCAATTATTGTCACACCCAGAGCTGGCCCGACCATACTTTTGTGCCCCGTACGGACCTGTACCCTCGGCGCACCCTGGAAAATTCTTGAAAAATAGGCTGCCTAAAACGAGTTTTTAAAACAAATTTTCCTTAACGTTATTAAACACCAAATGCTATTTATATATAAATTTGATTTATTTTTCTTACTTTTTATTGTATTGTGTAAAAAAAAATTGATTTTTGAATCAGACTATAAAAGGAATTTTCAAAGTAAAATCAATGTAAACAAATACAAAATGGAAATACACCCTTTATTTAACACAAAATGAACTAAGAAAAACAAAAGACTAAAGTATTTAGTGTAAAATTATTTATGAACCCCTTTCATTTCATCTTAAATAAATCTTTAAAAGCAGATATTTTTAAATACTTTAAGCGTGAAGCAGTAATTTAAAAAGAAAGATATTAGTACACTGAATAAATGGTAAAAATTTGAGTAATTATAAATATTAACAATAAATGATTTAATTATTTGAAGGATCCATCTTATTTTACTTATTTATTTTCTTAACTTTAATTATCTTTATGTGTACATTATTTATACATTGTAATATAACGAATCAAACATAAAACCAAACATAGGTCTGCTCTAGAAGCTAGTTCTCAATTATTTTTTGTAACCACACCAAACGGTATTGTATGATGGTGTAAAAATAATTAAGTACATACAACTGAATCTAGCTGAATAACTATGTACATCTGACATCTTGCGATCGTATAATAGAATGTATTAGTTAGTTCTATATTTTAAAGTTACGCATAGTCTTAGTTTCTTTAAATTGTACTACTGCTTGTCATTTGTTTAAGTAGCCTGTTACATAATTTAAGTTAATTCTATATTTTGACATTGATGTGGTTGCTAATATATACGTTAGATAATAAGTTAACTTTGATTTGTATTATTACATATATATATATATATATATGTGTATAGATTTTTTTGTTTGGAATTGTACATAATTTACGACCACATAATAGAATGTATTTTATTTTAGTTCTGCATTTGAATATCGAATTCTAATACTTATTTCTTGTAGTTTAGGCCTTGTTAGATATCTTACTCGTAAACTATTTTAGAAATTAACCAATCATTCTTATTACTCTTATTTTTTGACATAGGCTATAGGTTACTTTATGCTATTGTATTGTTGTTATTGTCAGCTCCATTGGTTGTTTGTAAACTAAGACCACGCCCTACTTGTGAGAGGGTATAAATATGTAGCAAAGCCCCTTCAATAGTTGGATGCCCTACAGCAGAGGCTCAGGATGTGGAGAACTACAGTGAACACAGACAAAACGCAAACCATCCAATTTTAGATTTCCTAAAGTCCAATTAAGTCAACTCTAGCAGACTCTGTCAAGGACTAAATCTGTCCGTGGCAGACTCCTTCCAGTCATAAACGCCAAGAGCCCTCTACCACTTCGTATCAGATTGTCCATGTACAAAACATACATCAGACCAGTACTTACGTACGCAGCTCCAGCTTGGTATTATTTACTAATCTGTTTCTTGCAAGAAAATGTTTGGATCCATACAGAACAAAACCCTCCGTTGGATCACCAACTCCCCATGGTACGTATCGAACGTTACCATCTCTCAAGGGCACAAAATCCCCACACTCGAGGACTTCAACCTAAAATTAACAAATATAGTCAAACACTGAGCCCAAGGGTCTCGATACACACACATCCAACAAATTATCACTGATCCTGCACCTCCGCAGGTGAAAAGAAAACGTCCTATATGTCTGGTTTACGAACCACCATAAGTATGCAAAAACAAAAGCTCAATTCTTAAACACCACACACTTTGGTAGCCAATCCCAGCGTATTCCATAGATTCACCATCTCGTTCTCACACAAAATTTATTCAAAATTTAGTCAATAAACATTCAATAAAGTCATTTTTCAGTTTCAGACAAGCAGCCATTGTTTTAAAACAGATTTTGTCTTAACACCAAGACTACGGTCTTGCCAATTTACCAGATTGTCTCCTTAGTTATAATTTAGTTGTAG
>JAGFPH010000708.1:69156-86038 GCA_018207615.1 Philaenus spumarius
AATATTTATATAAAAACATTTTCAAGCATCAGACAAAATGGTAAACGGTAATAATTAAAAATGTAAATTCCAGCATCTTTCAATAATTAATGAAAGAATCTTATTTGAATTTCGAATGATTCAAATAGTAAATTAGTATAAACGAATCAATTTACGTTGTAGTTTTCAACTGTCCTAGAAAGAAATGATAAATGTCCTTTTTCAACAAAGCTTCATGCAGACTTATATACCTTATTTATCTAAGTTCAAAGACATGATAATTTGTAACTTAATTTAAGAGAGTCAATATTGGAAGGTAAACTGTAAAATGCACTAAGACAGCTGCTACCAGTTTCTTTTAAAATAAAAATGGAAGACCAACTTTAAAATGTATGTAAAAAATATTCTACAGTTATGATATTAAGCCTCAACACTTTACTTGAAGGCCGTGGTGAAGTTTGTCACCAAACCATCTGAAAACATTTCTTACATTAAATAATACGTCAAGGTTGATATTGTAACGTGAGAAGCATAATTATGAACAACAGTTCAAAATCTATTTCCTAAGATTTCAAACATATTTTGCAATCACTGTATGTTGGTGTAACACCAAAATCACTAAATGAAATCAACGCATAACATATGGTTTTACATCTCCAGTCAGTATATTTACCTTTGAAAGTGCTACTTCATAGAACTACTGTACTCGATAAGATAAATTATGCCTCCACCTCTTTAAATGTAGCCAACCACTAAATCCACCATTCCTCACGCGATCATGGACCTTATTTATTACTTCTGGCAGTTCATATTATGTTTCCAGTTAGTTACAGGTAAATATTATTTGTACATTTATTCATGATAGTTAACAGTTTTAAAGGGGTTCAACATCGACATTCACTAGGGAACGAATCTTCGCGACAGGGTGGCTTTTAAATCCTTTGAAGCAAACAGCTTTATCAAAATAGCAAGCAAATATATATTTATTTGATGATTTGGAAGTATTAGTTTTTTTGGGGGATATGTGTAATTTATTACGGTTATTATAAAGACAACCATTAGTTGGTTATTAGTTTCGCCATTTTATTATAAGCTGAAGATTTGTATATTGTTAAGACGTAAATTTTTAAAGAAAAATATTTTTGGTACGCGTCGATTGTAAAATCATATTGCATTTAGTTTCTTTAATAAAGAAATGTTCACAATCACGTAATACGATAAGTTTTCGAAACGGGCCGATCCTGTTTTTTGTTTTTAATTTGAGCTCGTAATTTTAATAAACATGTTTTTTAAAGGAAATCTGAACAAAGTCAATACATTTATCTTTTTATCGTTTTTTTTCGCGGAAAATCTTAAACCACACAATTTAAAGTAAAATACCGCCTTGGCGTCTTTATTTAAAACTGAAACTGAACTACAGTTCATAGGCCTAATAATAAATATTCACTTAATCAGTTAGTAATCATACTTATAATTTCGTACTCAGTCATAAAATAAAATAAATTTGACATTCATTCATCACATTATCTCATATCATGTATAGGCCTACAGAGTTTCTCAAAATTCTGGACACCATGGACTCGCACCCAAAAACTTACCAAGTTCACAGGCCCTCTCCCTCCCCACCCAAAGAAAAAACCACCTCTATTCCAATTATACATACCACTCATAATGTATGGCTTATAGCGAAGGCACATATGCAGAATTTATCCTGTAATAATTTTAAATACAACTGTAATTTTTTGTCATTTTGATAACTGTCATAACATTCAATAGCTGTGTGTGTATGTTTTTGAACAATGCCAAAAAATCCCACACTTACGCAACCCTCGATTAATGTACAGATACAATAAACATTTCAAAACAACCCCAAACGGCTGAACATACTGTATTTCCTTGAATAATAGCTAAGAACACTCTCGATCAAATTACCTTTCAAACAAAAAAACTAAATCAAAATCTGTCAATCCGTTTGGGAGCTACGATGCCACAGACACACAAGTTAAACTTATAACACAACTTTGTTTATGTCTGGGGTTAAAAACTGATTGTAATTATGAGTATAGTCCAACAATGTTAGACTCAACATAATTTTTTTGTGCTTTATTATAAAAAAAATCAAGAGACATTGCTGATTGCAAGAATACAATTTATTTTATTAAAAATCACATAAGTTTAAATGTAATAATCACAATGGTCTTAAATGGTAAAGCGTTTAGACCTAGTCTAGTGAGATAGTGAGATTATGTCTTTTAGTACTACTCTTAGATTAATATAAATAAAGAATTTGGAAAAATATGAAAATATGTTTAGTATCCAAAATACTTGTAAACATATTTAAAATACTTAAAAAATATATATGGTAGGAATACTTTCACAGAACTTTAACCAGCGATGATGAAGAATGTATCAATGGAAGGGATGAAACTGTCTCTTTGATATAATTAAACCTAAGGTTTTGGAAAGGATTGTCGGAATCCTCAATCTGAGGTCTGCTCCTATTTTCTTAAGACGATTTCTTCTAACAAGTGTTGCGAAGAGTTAGAAATGCCTGCTAAAACAAATAAGTAGTGCATATTGTCTGAAGAACACAACTGCTATAACCTGCCACTGTTGCAGCGGATCCAGCTGGTTTTCAAGGAGGGGGCTGTTTCGGGAGGGGGAGAGGGGGTATAGAATATTTTTTTGGAATACAGGGCTTGAAAACGATTTTTAGACTATTTCACGATCACCCATTTTGAATAGGAATTAAGGATTATATTTATGCTTTACCCAAAAATAAAGTTTTATTATAACAAATTGTAGAGAATAAACCATAGAATTGAACTGTATACTTGAAAATTTTAAATAGATTTATTCTAAAAACTTGTTTCACTAAATTACAACAACTAAACAAAATTCTCACAAACGTATACTGTAGTATATAGTTCCAGCCAGACAGGAAAAGGTAACGGCTAACGCGCCTAGGGCGTTGAAAATGTACATATTTCACGGAAATACCCGAATAGTTCAGAAGACTAAACCAGGTTTTCCTTATATTAAACGAAAATATAGAACTTGCACTTCAAATCGATATAAAAATTATTATACGAATACTGCATATAGATTTGTAATAGATACATCGATTGCAAAATGTGCTTTCTCATTTTTTGAAAACTGTCCAACAGACAAATTCATATCTAAGAAACTATAAGAGTGATGAATGATTAGAAAATCGTGGTAGAAAGTTAAAGAAACTGCAAACGACACGTGCCGGCTAGATGTGTACTCCGCCATTAGTCCCTTCACCCTTTTCCTTCGCCTACAATGGCAGTCGTCCACTACAACCGACTTCCTACACCAATAGCACGACAGCCGGGTATGATTTTACCAGGGCTATAGAATACAGCCACGACCACGACAATTGTAACATTTGTAAGGCATCGCGCGACATTTTGTAACATACGTAAATGAATGGATAACGCATATTGGTAACGCGACGTACGTAGCGCGACTCACGTGACACGACAGACATGTGGCACAGTGACAGTGGCACAGTTTCTACTGTCGCTCAAAGGTTTTGGTGTTCAGTTATGCATTATCCATTATCTCATTTCTCAGATATTGGCCCAAGAAAAGCTAATAGAGGCCTAATTAGTTAAACAAATGTTGATTATGAAATTGAATTTATTTGAATAATAAAGCTGAATTTTCAATAAACATTTAAAAAAAGTTATTTTTAATAAAATAACTATCATAAATAATTTTTAATAATTATATATGTCCACTGAATTGTTTAATAAATATTTTTGTTAATAAATTAAAACTCCGTTTTATGTTATCTGCATTTTAGTATGAAATAATTTTTAATAGAATATTTGGCGTTTGACATTAACCCCGCAAAAATTTTAACAAAATATGTCTTCATAAAATCATAAACTAACAAGTGAAAATGTTTAAGGTATGTACATAGACAGAACATAATATGTATCATCCCGTGCACTTCTGTGAGTTTCGGTTCATCCGCAAGTAGTTAGTAAAAACAGCAAGTAATTTTGGTAATTCTGAAGTTATTTTAAATTAGGTTAGGTCTAATAAATATAGTTTTATCCGTGAATCATTCATTTTAAACATTCTAAAAAATAAAATACATGTGTTTACTGGGAGAGAGTTGGGAGCCACTGCGTTGTAATATTCGTAACCCAAAGCGACGCGTATGGCGCGATCGTGTCATGCAGCTCGCGTCATGCCATCTCACACGCGTCAATCGCGTTCCAAGATGCGCCTAGCCTTAATGATGTATGCGTCGTGTGTATCAACGTACCAACGTCATCAACGTGGCAGACACAGACGAAGTATAATCACCACCTTCAAAGTATAAGCCCGCCCTCGTGCTATCGACCTTACACGATAACCGACAAGTATTTTCACACGAAGAAAAGGAAGAGATTTTAAATAAATGTAACTATAACAACTTACAACATTTTTTAAATTAATAAACGTTGATATTTGGTGTTTAAAGTTGCAATCTTTCTTTCCCTTTTAAAGATAATAAGTTAGTTTAAACCTAAAGCTTGCATTTTGTTTTGAGTATGATACTTCATAACATTGGCATATTTAATACAATGTTACCAACAGTTAGTTTGGTTATGTAAAGAATGTCCTATACTTAAATTAATTTACTTTCATTTCAATTTCGAGTAAAATAATGTCTAATTACTACCAGCAATGAATACCCAGGAAGTAGTTACATAAAACACTGTGGGGCGGGATTACTTACGGGTGGAGAGGGGTCATCTAGAGCCGAGAAGTTGCAACTTGTTTTTTTTTAGGGGCGCCATTCTTGTACCTGCGGGGGGTGCCAATCAATGTAGTTACACCATTGGCTGTTATTAACCGTTCTGAAAACCTTTTCACAATCTGGCAAAGAGGTACATATACAAAGAATAACCTTGACCCATCAAAAGGACATCTGGGATGTACCATGCAGCGACATCAAATTTCCAGTAAGATCTGCATTTGCCATGTGCATTTTCGAATTTGTCGGCGTGGACTTAAGATCGTCAGTTTTCATGCATTGGCATGTTACATATATGTAGCATTTCCGAAAGTTAAGCGACCAACTACGTAAGACTACCTCTTCCAAATGAAAATCCTCGACATACCCGCAGTATAGTATGGAAGGAAGTATTTGGTTAAGATCCGATTTAGTCGTGATAAAACTGAGTGTATTCAAATATATACATAGTAATAGATCGACTGTAAACAAATACTATAATATAGCAGATATTATATTCTAATAAAATTTTAAACTAATTGCACTCATGCTTTTTTTAAATTTTTTATTATTACTTAAATAAACAATTCATATGCACGTAAGATTGAAAAATATTCATATTTATTCAATATGTGATTCGTATGTACTGTACATACATTTTCCTAAAAAAAAAAACAATTTTACAAAAAAATACTGAGTGATGCTCGATCGCCCAGGTACTAATTCATAAAGCATATCACAACCCTTTGGGACATTTAAGTAAAATGAAAAACTACGCGGTCTGCAACTCACGTGTGTCCGCGTACGTTTTTAACTCTATACTAATTTTCTTATCACTTCAGTCAATGAATACAGAAACTCAGTATTCATTGCTTCAGTGTGCTAGCTTGATTTTGATTGGAGTGGAGGGGGTGGGGCTAACTGAGTGAGTCTGTCATATATTGTATTTGCTTGGAATAATGTTTTTAGTTTAATAATAATGTTGAATCTATTTTTGAATGTTTATAAAGTTGGAATTCATCCAGAATGTTTGTAATTGGGCCTTTAGAACATTTATGTAAAATTTGCAAGTTGTTGTCTATATTAGTGTAGCTGTGGTCTGTTTCTATTAAATACTAAATGTTCTGCATATTTTGAGGTTTTATTATTGTTTGTTTAATTCTTATTTGGGATATGCTCTTTAGATATGGTTATGAAGGATCTTCCGGTTTGGCCTAGGCCTATATATAACATGTTGCAATCATCGCAGGGTATTTTATAAATGTCGTTTGCATCATGGAGTTGATCATATTTTTTATGTTTCGTCATTGTTTGACCTAAATTGTTTCTTGTTCTATAAGCGAGTTTGTATCCTTGTTTTCTGAAGATTCTTACTTCGACGTTTTCTAATAAACCA
Organism: Philaenus spumarius; assembly: GCA_018207615.1. Lineage (NCBI taxonomy): Eukaryota > Metazoa > Arthropoda > Insecta > Hemiptera > Aphrophoridae > Philaenus > Philaenus spumarius. The sequence continues at coordinate 75,288 of JAGFPH010000708.1, forward strand.
TGGTAATTTATTCCAGTATATTTGACTTTTTCCTCAGTTAATGGTTTTTCTGTTCTCTTCTTTTTAATTATTTTGTCTATCATGTTACGGTTGTACCCGTTTGAGAAGGCTATTTGCTTAAATATATTTATTTCATTGTTCAAATTGAATCGGTTCATCGGTATGGACATTGCTCTGTGTACAAGACTGTTATATGCTGCTTGTTTATGGTTGAACGGATGATTAGAGGAGTTGTGAAACTTCTTGTTTGGTTGTGGTGATGTCTAAGAAATTTATGCTATTGTCAATTTCAGTTTCGCTTGTAAATTTAAGTAAAGGATGGATTTGATTTAAGTAGTTTTTTAAAATTATTAATTTCTCTATGGTGCCTTTGAATAGGCATACGGTGTCGTCAACAAACTTATCTACGGTAGAATAATATTTCATTGGAAAATTTGTTTATTTTGTGTGTGTTTTCTAAGTAATTTAAGAAAATCTCGGCCATGATGATGGAAAGGGGGTAGCCCATTGCTAACCCTTGTGTTTGCTTTTAATAAACATTATTGAACTCGAAATAATTCTGTTATAAACAAACTGTTAACACATTCACTGCTACGCAAATTTCGTATTTCCTATGCTAGGAGCTGACCTTTTATTTTTTATATTTATAAGTCTAAATGAGTAGAAATTACTTTATTTTTCAACCTTTCTACGTAATATCACTAATATTTTAAAGCGTACAGGCTTTAAATACTTTCTAAATTCCATAGCACAAATGGCTTAAAATTGGCGTGCGAGGCACGCAATGCTCTTTGTATTGAAAATTCTCCCAATATGGGGGTTATCGTGCGAAGAAATCAATTACCAATGATAGTAAAATGGAAAACACTGAATTAAAAAAAAGAAAGGATTTTAACTAAAAAAGGTAGAAACTAGTGAGTACAAAATGCATTTGGAAACCTGTATTATAAAGTTGTAGTATATCACTCGCTGTTTAACTATAACCGATTAATATAGGCAAAATTTAAATCTCAGTAAAACTGAAGAAGCAACGAAATTTTACTTTAGCTCGTGTGTAACACACACTTCAACTGGTTTTATGCAAAGTCCATCCTTTATTGCAAAAAATCCGCTTGGCAGCAGGTTTAAAATAACTTTTATTTCTTCAATGTTCCATAATGAGTATAGTAATAGTAAATGTTAAAGTAAAGTTGTGCGTGTTAAAATATTCTCTGCAATTCATGCATTTATGTTGTAATATCCAGGACGTTGTATTCAATATGACGACTGTACAGAGGACGCTTCAGTGTGCGAAGACTCGGACTGTATCTGTGTGGATAACTTCATACCAAGCAAGGACGGCAAGAAGTGTCTTCCATTGGCTGATTATTGTGATAGTTGTGAGGAATCTGCCCAGTGCGAGAGAGTTCTAGGAATAGAGAGTATCTGCACCAACAATTCATGCCAATGCGAAGAGGGCCATCATTATCAAAACGGATACTGTCACGACAGTAACCAAATTGGAGAACAATGTATTTCACAATATGAATGTGTAGAAGGGACTAGCACACCATCTTCTAGGACAGAATGTAGGAAAGGTTTTTGTGCATGCAAAGCAGAATATACTTATGTAGTAGAATACCGGATTTGTTCAGGTAAGTTATTTTATTAGTTTATTATGGTTTTTGATAATACAAGTAAATGTTCCAATGCAACTTTCATACAGGCCTAGGGGGTAAAATGTTTTGTTTTTGCGATTAGACATTTTATTATGATTAAAAACTCAATGAATTATGATTATTAGTGTTTTAATTAATTAATTATATTAGGCTTTATAAAAAAATATATAGTTATATTTGCTAGTTATACCTATTCTGGTGACGCAATGCAATTTAAAATTCCCACAAAATTTTCCAAAATTGTTACATTTAAAAAACACTTCTTTACATAAACAATCCTGAACAAGCTCTCACAAGGTTACAAGTCTATTTCCCCGTACATTATTACTCTTTTTATATATTGAGATGTAGGAATGAATGGTAGAATATCTGATGGGGGTGTGAAAAATAACACTCTTTTCTACGAAAAACTTCTAAATAAGCAATTGGATATTCCTGAACCAGTTAGCTTCAATCTTGATCTGGAATATGTTTTGTGGTTGATGATGCCTTTAAATTGCGACCTGATCTTATTAAGCCTTACAATCGGGATTCATGTAATAACGAGAGAAGGATAATCTGCAACTATCGCATATCGAAGGCATGGCGAGTGGTTGAGAACACTTTTGGAATATTAACATCACGATTTCGCATTTTTAACACTGCAAATAATTTAGATGTGGAAACAATTGAATCAGTAGTTCTAGCGAGCTGTGCTTTGCACAATTTAATGTGCAAAAAATCAGTTATCTACACCCCTCTTGAATGTTTTGTTAACGAAAGTATTATCGACGGTACTATTCAACTGGGTGCAAGGTGTATTATACAACCTCGAAAGACGTTCAGGAGGTCAAATTTTTCAAAAAGCAAAAATTGTTCAAGAAAGTTTCTGTACTTATTTTAACGAGGCGCGGTCAGTTCCTTGGCAAGAAAAAAGTGCATTGAACGTTTGAAATTTACGGTTATTGAAAAAAGCATACCTATTATAACAATGTTTGTAATAATTGTGTTTTATTTAGTTATAGGTAGCATTTTTCTACTATTTTAGGTTGCAGAAAATTTATTTGAACCTTTTTTTGTCATTCATTCATTTATACTACTTTTAATAAATGGAGAGAGGTCTATTGATTTCTGACATGTAATGTAGGTATATAACAATTTGACAAAATAATTAAACTACTTTTGCTATAAATAAAAATTAATGTGACTTACATCTTGTTGTGTTTCTTCGTTCCCATCATCAATTGTACTCTCCTAGCAGGTCTTGCAGTGACCTGGTTGTTAAAAAAATGCAGATGGTCTAAGTACCACAAACTAGGTTTATAGATTCATCCGCATCTGCCCCGGATTTTGACGAATAGTCAACTTTTAATAGTTCTTTCTTATAAACCGTAAGCAATGCATTATTTTTTTTAACAACAGTGTTTCTGTCAGCCAACGGATCAAACTCCTTGTATTTTTGAACAAGCGCTATGTACGCGAGTTATTTTTTATTCCTGCCTAAGTATACTTTGCTCTTAATGAGCCATAAGCAGGTAAAACTCCGATAAATTCAGTTAAGAACTCTCGTTGAGTTTTACCGTGTGGGCGGGGCATCTTCTGATTCAAGGCCGACGGCCGAGTTTGTATTCTGCGAGCGTAGCGAAGCAGTCCATAACCTGAGGCCACAAGGTCCAGGGGCAAACTCGCAAAGCATGGGTTGAAGCTGAAGGCTTGGGCAAACAAATTCTACTAATATATTTCGTTACACACAGGCAGCTATATGAAACCCTAAAATCATTTAAACTTAATTTTTTTAATTCGCTCAACTCACGTCAGCGGTTCAGCTGCGAGGTCGAATTATTTGATTCTGAATTCGTTATCAACACCATGAAAAACCTTATGGCACATTTATAAAACTAAAAAAGGAGATTTTATTGCGTCTAACCAAAAACAAACCGCCATTTTGAATTTCGGCAATCTGCCTTTAAACTCGTAATCTGCAACCTCAACAATGTATGGGTACCAATCACTTTTCATTTTTCTTGAGTTATCTCTATTTGCTTATTAATTTCAAAAATTAAGTTTCTGCTTTAAGGTTTTAACCAACTATTTGGGAAATTGGTCTACCCACGAAGGCGCTGGATAGCTGCCTCCATGTACGAAATATATTAGTACAATTTGTTTGCATCCCTGCCTTCAGTCCTGGCTCACACACTGCTTTGTTCCGCTCGTAGTGGGAAAAATCTTTTGCGAGTTTGCACTTCGACCTTGGGGCTTTGAATTAATGGACTGCTTCGCTTCATTTCGCGAGTTTGCATCTTGGCCTACTATCAGAACCCAGCCCCACGTGGATTTGAACCGGGTACTTTTATGGTGTTTTACATATTGATCAATTTCAGGGAAAACAAACGGCAAACAGGGTATAAGGTTGTGTAAAAAAACCAACTATGCAGAATAATCTCTTAAATTTATTTCTTAGATGAAACCTCAGAAAAGTTTATTCTAGTACAAAAATCTTTAAAAACATTTACTTCCGCTCAAAAAAAAGGTGCTTCCGGTTGTTCGACTTTTTTAACTCGTCCCAGGGACTTAAAAACCAATGCGTTGAGACAGATCAGCAGAGCCTATCTGCTCAATGAGGAATTTTATATATTTTCAAATAAAAAATCAAGCATCTGTACTAAGTCAGAACAACAGGCCCAGACTAGAAACAAAATAATAATTTTTTTAAGTCAATACCGGCCAACGGGCAGATGCAGTGCCGAATAGAAAGATAGAAAAATTTTAAATAAATGAAAAGTTGATTTTTTGGATTTAAAATGTGCACAAGATGTTAATAAATTTAAAATTTAAATAAAGTTTTTTAATATTCAGTAAGGCTAAAAAGTTATAGACAAAATAACGAAGAAGAAAAGTTTAATTTTTACCAAACTATTTTTCCAAAAATATAATTAATATAAAATGTAGAATATAAAAGCCTAAAGAAAATTACATAATTCTAATTTTGAAAAAGTTAACCATTTTTGAGAAAAATAATTAATTCTTTCTTGTAACATTTTTCATTAAAACAAAATATATAATATAAAGTTAACATAAAATAATGTAATGTAAAAAGGGTAAATCTAAAAATGATAAATGTAAGGACTATAGGGAGATAAACAAAAGTAAAAATTTTTAACGAAAAAGGGGCATTAGTGACATTACATTCACGTGTTAAAACAGTCATAACTTGGCCAAATTACAACGAAAAAAAGAAAGTTTCGTCTTAACGTAATGCCTACAACATCCAAAAAGAAAAAGTGTATAAAATGTTAAGGAGTAAAAAACGCGCTTCCTGAAAGCCAAGAAAACTAAAAAGATTTAAAAATAATCTATTCCAAAATCGGTTCAAAGGAACAGGAGGTACAGGGTTTTGGTCTAAAAAGCGTCATTTACAAAACAGACAGTTCCTGCTGGAGGTTAGAGTTGACTTAAGACCAAAGAGAGGGAAGCTGGGGGAGAACACATAGCTGCAACTTGATTACATAAAATAGAGAAAAATTAAAATAACCAAATCGTAAAAATCTCGTCAAATTCAAAATACAAAACCATAATTGGATAGAGGAAGACAACCCGAATATGGGAAAATTAATAATAAAATCATTAGTGAAAAAATACTTTATAAGCATTTTACTAAAGGCAAGTGGAGGGAGAAAAGTATGCAGAATTGGCAAAATTTTTAATCACATATAGGGAGATATAGGGAAGTCGATGGAAAGACCTTCAGTGTATTTTCAACCACAACGCTGTATCCATGTCGCTCAGATTCAAATTTTTTAACTTAAATGTTATAAATCATGTATTAACTTCTAAGATCACCATAGATCGGACTTTCTTTCGCTTCAGGACTACACTTCAATAATCGCCAGCTATAAAAAGACCTCCAAGGAAGCCAGACGGGCAACGCCAGCGAAGAAGGTTCTTGCGCCAACCACAAGAATCCAGTCTAATTTCTATTAGAAACACCAGAACTCCTAGTAGGAACATGCTAAATTAACTTCTTCAAAGTATTGTGAGAAACATCATTCTTAAGTATCCATATTTTACATCATTGGCATTATAGGGCTTTGTTTCTAATTTTTTAAGGGGAAAATAATTGTTATCGTATTAAATTCATTTTTTTAATAAGGTCTATCTTTCACACCAGCCCAAATTAAATAAAAGATTTTGTCAAAAATACATAGTAAAAATTGTAGGCTAAGAATCCTTATATATAATTCTGTAAGCGAAATTTTAGATTCAAAATTGTGGGAATTTGGTAAATCGGAGGATGATGGGAGAGGTAACAAATTAAAGGTATCGATTCAAGGAACGAGGGAAAAATATAAGTTTTTTCTAAAATTAAAAACTAAGGGGTTTTTTGGGTCCCCGAAAAACGAAAAAGCCCCATAAGAAATACATGAGAATTTAAAAACATCTGCTTTGTTTACATTAAAACATTTGGTATTAAATAAATAAATTAAAAACATAAAACAGCTGTTCTGTAGTTTACATTAAAACATTTATTTGATCTATACTAATATTATAAAGAGGTAAAGTTTGTTTTTTTGTTTGTTTGTATGTAGGGGCTAATCTCTGGCACTACAGAACCAATTGAAAAAATAGTTTTACTAATAAAAAGCTACACTATCCCTGAGTAACATAGGCTATAATTAATATCGATAAAAACCTTTTTTTATTTCAATATTTTTAAATTACTAGGAAAAAATTCTTAGGTTAGGCCTAGAATGATAAACCAACACATGTATTTACATTTATTACCATAGCAACCAATAAAATAAAATAACAGATACTGTAATATAGCTGGTTGCTCCAATATTTCCATTAACAGCTGATTTCAAAATTTGAAGCAATTATTTTTGTATTTCTAGCTTCTAGGTTAGGGTTTTAAAGTGTAGACCTGAGTCTTGCTGGTTCTTTTAACCATTATTATAACTGATGTTATAAAATATACGAAACAATTTGATTTGAACATTTAACATTATTTACCATCTTAGTTTTGAGGTTATTATTAATCCTACACCTTTATTATAAATGGAAGGTTTCATTGGGGGTTGGCGTGCGGAGCACGCAGGGGTCTCCCCTAGTTGTAATAAAATAGTTTGATAAATTAATTTCTTGTCTAAAAGCTATACAGGCCTAAAATTGAGAAAACAAAATATTCTCAAAGCAAATACAAAATTCTTCATGTAAAATTAAAATCTATAGCTTTTTTGAAATTGAGAGCATTATTATTACACCAAATGAATTCTCCCACCACCTACAAGCCAAAACAATCTAGATTTGTGTGTGTTTAATCATAAGTAATATTAAGGCCGTTATAAGAAGGGTATACAGGGTATACTGATCTCCAAACGACATGGGCCGAGCAGAGTCAAAGCTCATCATACATTTAAAATATAAAAAGTTTCTTTCAAGAAAAAAATAAATTTATTTTAAGAGATTTTTCCACCTGGAAATATTTCTTGCGAAGACCCACCTGTTCATCGCCCTACAGGTACAGAGCTAGCCTGGTGATTAAATTTGTGTAAGGTTGTAGAAAGGGGGTAAAAGGGCAGGATCGTCGCAGCGTGTGTGTGAATTTGAACCAATTCATGTAAAATGCGAGTGAGAACACTTATATACATATATATAATGTTTAATGACACTCCAAAATGCATTTTGGGGAATCATTGGCTACTCCCAACCTAAGGTCTCACCATAAGAGTCACTGTAATAGTTCATCTTTGCTATGGAAATTTGCTAATAACGTGAATGAGTGATATGTTTAATGGAATGCATATTGTCTCAGTATTGTACAATCAATAGACTATCTCTAATAATGATACTGTGGTAGATTCAAGGTTTTATTTCGTATTGCCAAATAGTCCAGTGATAATGTAGCCTACGTGTTACCTTACAAGTTAATTAAATTTTTTTTTTTTAATCTAGTAACGGAAATCTAGTTTCCATTTTGTCTAATTTTTTTAAAAAAATTGTATGGCAAAAACCCCAGAAATTTTAGCACTTTTGGGGTTTTTTAAATCTCAATACTGGTTGCTTCTAGTTCCTTAAGAAGTAAAATTGGTCAAATTTACTAAAAATGTCAAATTATAACTCTTTTTAACCTAAGGTGAAAAGTACCGTTCTTGTTTCCATTACAAAAACTTAACTTGTTTGTAACTGTTTATGAGATTTCTGAATGTTTGTCCCCTACGGTTGTTTTTATTTCTTCCCAGAAGTTGAATACCCATTTTAGAAACACTCAATGTAATTGGTGTATTTGCTTTGCCTTCTCGTTTTGTTTGTGATTGAAGTTTGAGAAAAATGATCACATTGTATATGAGTGACCGTTTTTATACCTACGATCACTAAAATTTACCAATCTTTTGGAAAGGGGCGTGATGCAAAAATATACATTTTAATGTTGTCAAATTAATTTAATTAGAAAACGAATCAACTGCAATCATTTCAAATAACAAATAATTAAAACTTACAAACTATCGTAATAGAGGAAAGCTCCGAAAGGTTTTAAGGTTCCTTTTGTCCAAAGGTAAGCCAAATTTTAAAACCTTTACTTTCAATACTATACCCAATATATACAAGTTGACAAAATAATACCTTTTGTAGAAAAGGGCTTTTTACCGACCATTAGACCGGCTAACAGACAATATCGTCTTTCAATCATTAGATATTTCCAACTTGTGAAAAATAATACTAATAGGCCTAAATAACTCACAAAATACTGCTGACGTACTCGTATATAGAGGTAGCTGTAAAATAGTTTCAGTTTATTTAAAATATTTTTCACTTTAAATCAGTGAGAGTTTCATTGATATTTACTCATAAATATTTACTGAAACTTGTGGTGATCAATTAACATCGTGTGCCATTGTGTATGATCGACTCTACTATTGAAGTTTTTCAAAATGTATTTGCTTTGAAAACGTTTTGTGTTTATAATGTACTTAGGAGCCTAATGAATCTAACGTGCCGAAAATTATGTAACTGCTCCTAACTCGGATCTTCTAATGATCCTGGCGAAGTAGTTATTAAAAGTTTTAGTTTCTGAAATAAATTTTAAACTGATATTTCTAATAGTGATAAATTGTTGGTGAAATTATTTAAAAAAATTGATAATATTAAAATTTGTTGACATTGCACCCAGAAATATAAAAGTTTTTTATGTATTGAAGATCTGATCTGAATTTTAAAAAGAGGATGTAGAACGATAAAGATACTCACCCTACAGACCTATGCACCGATGACCGCTCAGGTTTTCGCCTTTAAACCTCCCCAATCCTAAACCTCATAAATTATTTCCCAGTAGCCTAAAGTAGTTCAGGAATAGGTTTTTTACTTGATTAAATTATTTGTAACTAATATGTATGTACCCTACATATACTGTAATGGAAAAAAGATGAATCCAACAAACCAGTTAATATGTTTTAAAATATGTTAATATGTCTTTTATAACATTACAAAGCCAGGAGTTTAAATTTGAAAATTTTAAGTTATCTTCGATTTTGTGAGACAATGTCATTCATACAACAATAGAGAACCTTTCTACAAGTTATTATATTTACATTTATTGCAATTGTTCACAGGATTACCTTCTTGGAGCATTTCACAACACTTACAAATTTTAATATTCCTTCATACGGCAGCAACAATTAGAAGAACAGCTGCTTGCGGAATATTTGTTTTATATAATAATATAATGTAACACAACATATGAATTTATATTTAATTTGTTATAAAATGTTATATAAACTGAAAATCTATATTCTTTGTATGAATAAACAAATTGTTTTCCGTTTACCAGATCTGCACAGTCATATTGACATAAATAATTTGTACAATATAGATAATATTTATTGAAATTAACATTGCATACAAAATTATATTTCTCTCACATACTAATGAGCAATAAACAATGTTATAATATAGGCTTAAGAGTAAATTCATGTCATATAATACATTAATGGCTTTTGTGTGATTGTCTGTAAAAGTTAAATGAACAGGATTACTGATGAACAAGTCTTTGACCGATACAAGACTTGGGTTAAATAACAAGTCTCTGCCTCAACTAATTAGTGAGCGTGGCCTCATTTTGGTATTTTATTTATAAATTTGCAGTAAAATGACAGTATCGGTTTCTTTCTTTATAATATGATTAAAATACATAGGGTAAAATGGTGCCTTTTTTTTCTGATTCACGAAAAAGGAAGTTGAAACTTCTAAAAGACCTACTTTATTAAACATGAAAAAAATAAATTTAATGTTGCTCCTGATGGATAATGATTTGTATTTAAATATTATGCTAAATTAATTCTGAAATAAACACATGGCTAAACTGATGTCTAACAAGAACTAAACCTAAAAAAAACTAATTTACAATTTGGACATTAGATTTAGGCTAGAATGTCATTAACAAATTCGTGTATGGTAATTCATTTGGTGATTTATTTTTAACGTTGTTATTGAAATAGAAAATTATATACACTAATCGTCTGTATAATCAACATGAGTTTAAAAATGTATATAAACAAACACTTACCCAATTATATATACACAAATGACATACTGTACAAACTTAACCAATTTATGGAAGTTGTATGTGTTCAATATAATGCTTTATAAATCCGAATAAAAGCTTTAAATATTGTTTAATCGAATATTGTATCCCATCCTTATTCTTCTTCCACCTTTTCATTTAATTATATGTTTAAATACTATTTCTTGATTTTGTTTGACAATCAATTGATGATCGGATTGTTTACAAGTTATAATATGAAAAATACATCTATAATGTTATTTATATTATGTATGAAAGGGTGGTGAATTTATGCTATTTCAGGAATCCTTTTGAAATTTCAGTATCGGGTCATACCTTTGACAAAAGTTCTACCTGCAAGCTAGAATAAAAAGGAAGGATTGCCAACTACTTTACCTCGGAAGCCAAAACTCTAAAATTGTCTGAATTGCCTTATTATTGACTTTCCTGAAAAAAAAATTTTCTTACTATTTTCAGTTTTCCATTAGTTATTGATATGTGATTATTCCAAAAGACATGACCCAAACTTATATGACATTAATTTATTTAAAAAATTT
>JAGFPH010000708.1:86438-122292 GCA_018207615.1 Philaenus spumarius
CTCTGCAATCTTAGAAATCATTCATTCAATTTTGAAGATAATGTTTTGAAATTTGCGGGAAGTTGTTAACGAACATCTAAACTATAATTTGTAGGTGCTAAACAATGGAAATTATCTATTTTACTTAAAGATAATTAGCTTATAAGTAGGCGAAAAACCTGATTTTCAGTTGAGTTACTTGGAAACATGAAGTCGTTTGAACACATTTTGTGTCCTACAAATTGTACATTGAAGTTTTCTGAAAATGTTGCAGTTGAAAGAATATAGATAAAATAAAAAATAAGGCAGTACTTTGCAATCATGCATGTGCTTGCAAGCGATATTCTTGCTACTGTAAAGTGGCGCGGTAGTGCGTCAATTGAGTGAAACAGGCTAGCACTAAGTCTTTTCAATGTTGACTCCTCCCACTTTGTCTGTCTTCCCGACAACCGACATTTGCGAGAATCCAGTGCGTAATATTTCTGTTTGTACTGTTTATTTTACAATATAAGATTTCTAAAATGCCGTCACAGCGTTCTAGAAAGAAATCAGGTCTAGCATTGTCAACAAGAAGGAAGAGTAGAAAGATTAAAACAAACTCTGGTTTGTCTAAGGCTATAGCTGTAAATACCTTGAACAGATAAGCATAATTTTATTAACATCTTTTTCGTTTGATTATATATATACATCTACTACAACATAATAGAATGAACATAAAGCTTTAACTGTGCTTTATTTGTAAAATACTCATATTTTTAATGCCTTAGCACATACATGATAGAAGATGTGAATACTATTTCTACATAATACTGCATTAGGAGGAAGGGTGGGGGAAGACTTCAGTAGCCTATATCTATATACTGAAAAATTGGCTAAAAAATTGGCTATATATATCTATGGTCGGGCTAAAAATTGTTTGTGCAAAACGTAAATTGTCTCGACTGATATTTCGACTGAAGTATTTTACAACTAGATCTATCTATACATATTTTGAGAGACAAAATTAAATTATTTTAAATAACTAATTAAACTTGCGTATTTTATAAATCGGACAATGACGTAGACCTAATTGGGGTTTGAAAAGGTAATACAGTATAAGCTACACTTATACATCACATTTCCCACTTTATTTAATTGCTTTGTGAATTATTAATAAAAAGTAAAAGTTGTTTTGTACATGACTAGTGCAAAACAAAATGACAAACTAATGTTATAATTTGTTTTAAATCCATTATGTATATTCTTCAGCCTTGTAAAGGAGTACAAAGAAACAAATGTGATTTGGATTATTACACAGGATGTCACAAAAAACCTGATATACGTTGAAATAAATACAAAATTTTCCGTAACTTTTTTCAAATTCGGCTTAGTTTAGTCGCAATTTGTCATTTAGTTTGTTTACAAAAACTCAGAAATAGATAAATAAGACATTGGGTTCAAATTTGATATAAAAAGCGTTTTGTATGTTACAATTTACAAGTGCAAAATAGCGGTTATTACAAATTTTTAAAGGGATATAACTTGAAAACGGTTAACGTAACAAAAACACAATCGTCACTAGTTCGACAGTTGTGTCAATATATAAGCTATCATTGAATGTAGGCTACTATTTTCTTAGAAATACGGACAACCTATATAAGGTAAAGCTATTTTGAAAGTGTCAAAAATTCGAACTAAAACAAAATTATACTATTACATTAAAAAAAAATTATTTTAGACAAAACCTCCCACAGCGCGAGGGAGAGCCTATGCAAAGAGCAGAACCATTGAATATACAACACTATAGTGTTGTATATTCAATGGCAGAACATACAGACGTCGTTACTTTGACAGTTCCACCGCATTGTGTCAATAGGTAAGCTATCATTCAATTTACAATTTTTTGTTGCATTTGCGCCAGAGCACAGACAAAAGGTATACAAGTATCTCAGCGGGGTATGGCCAGAAATTATGGCAGCCAATAACTTTTTAACAGATTATACCGACAGCCTCTTGGAGTGCGTTACTTCAAACATAGCCGAAAGTTTTAATGCAAGACTATGTAAGTTTGTTGGAGGAAAAAGAGTAAACTTTGCTCAAAGAGAAAGCTACACTGTACGAAGTGAACGCTCGGTCATAGTAGTAAACGAGGCTGACAATTTGCATCGCTGTATTCATAAAAAAATAACTGTTGGCCACAGCCCAGGGATCTATTCTAAAAAAACTCTCACTAGAAAACAGAATAGAAAATCTGTTAGAAAAACAAGATTATGCTTTAAGAAAAAGTGGGACAAAAGACACATCTGGGACAAGATGGGACATCTGCAGACAAAGACTATGGATCTGTTGAATGTGCTGAGCTGGACATGGAGCCAGACATTTATGAGCAGAATAAAATGGACTTCCTGGAGTCAATAAATATCAATGACGTTCGCCGTGAAAGGAATGAACAAGAATCTCGGGGCCAAAGCCAAAGTGAGTTGTGGTTGAGAGAGAAGGTGTAGACTTACAGCATCAAATTTTGGTAAAATCTGCAAAATGCGTAAATCCACGTCGTGAAAAAAAAACAATTCATTATCTACTGTACAGCCAATTCAATGGAAATGCCGCTACAAAATATGGCATTGAAAATGAAAAAACTGTAATACAGGAGGTTGAAGAGCGTATCGGCACCAACATTGATGAATGCGGATTATTTATCGACAGCAACCTGTCCTTTTTAGCTGCAACACCAGACGGAATTTTGTGAGATAAGGGGATTGTCGAAGTGAAGTGTCCTGTAAGTGCACGAAATATGTCACCACTGGAGGAGACTAAGGCCAAAATAATAAATTTCTGTGAAGTTGATCATCACGAATAGCTAGTTTTAAAAAGAAACCACTCATATTTTTATCAAATACAAGGACAGCTTCATATAACGAAGCGTACATTTTGTTTATTTATTGTATGGACTCCACAAGGGTTATCCATTGAAAGGGTAAATAAGGACGACGAGTTCTGGGAAACTAAAATGAAAAGACAATTGGTTTCATTTTATAATGAGTGTATGCTTCCGGAACTGGTTGACCCTAGATACCCAAGGGGATTACCCATACGGGAGTGGAAACGTTGAAAAAACGAGTGAAAAAAAAGATTTTCAAAAAACTATATTTTGTATTTTTAATAACATTGTAAACAGATTTCTTGTTGTTGTATATTTGTAAATAATAGTTATTTATATTTCTAAATAATTAGTATTTTGTTTGTAAATGAAAACTTTTTATGTGAATAATAATATTATGTCTGTGTAAATAATAACATTTTATGTACAAATAATGATTTTGTATGTGTAAATAATTTTTTTTCTGTGTAAATAACTTTTATAGGTTTTATAATTATTGTTTGTGTGTAAATAATATATTTTGTAACAGTTTGTGGATAAATAATAACTTTTGTATGTGTAAACACATAGAGTATATTTAAGCCTAAATAATGATTTTGTTTGTGTAAATTTTTTTTTTTCTGTGTAAATAACTTTTATAATTATTGTTTGTGTGTAAACAATATTTTTTTAACTGTTGTGGATGTGTAAATACAGAAGGATAAGTTTTTTGTGGGTAAATAATAAAATATGATTAAGTAAGTAAATAATGATTTCTATGTGCAAATAATAACTTTTTATGTGTAAATAATGATTTTTATGTGAAAATTATAACTTTGTATGCGTCAATAATGATTTTAATGTGAACATTATAAGTTATTTATGAGTAAATAATAACTTTTGTATGTACAAATAATAATTTTCATAGTGCATAAATAATAATGTTTTTTTCTCATCAAAATGAAAAATGAGTAGGTTAATTATTTATTTCAAAATAGGCCTATAGCTATACTTATTTGTTCCTAGATTCCGAATTTAAAGTAGGCCTAATTGGCTATGCTTATCTTCAAGTTAGGTAAATTTACTCCTTTCTAAAACATGAGTGTTTTAAAACTTTTTTTCTAAAACTGGGGCTCAAATACAAATTAAAACATTAATGAAATAGGAGGATGCATTTTACCAGAATTATTCAAATTAACCTAACAAGAAAATGCAAGTTCAGGTAATTTTGCAAGGCATTTTTCTAAAGAAACTTACAGAAAATTAATTTTAAATCGAATTCTGGATGTGATATAGATGTTTAATTTTAAGGTTGTTTTCTTTTCTTGTTTTTGTAACAAAATATATACATACAGTATATAATTTTTATGATAAAAACCAGGATTTAATTTGGATTGAAAGATCGATCTTAAGTGTCATAATCATATAACTAATTGTTGTAAATTATTGTACTATTATAGCCAAATTATTATACATCAAATTTTATAAAAACCGACACTATTAATATGCAGACATTTCATAGTATAAATTAAATGACTATTTGAATATTATAGATACCTACAGATGTGTAGGTAGGCCTATGTTTTAAAAATATTATTGTCAACAAAACGTGCACTTATAGTTAAAAAGTGATTTTTTTACTCAGAACAATAATGAATAAAGTCGAACGTTTCGGCAAGTGTTACAAAAGCCCATGTTTCATACTTTATTTAATTGCTTTGTAAATTAATAATAACTAACATTTTGCAACATTAGTAAACAGTTTGTTTGTATTATTAAGTACAAAACAAAATAAAGAATTCAGTTATTCAATTCCTTATTTGCCTTCGCTGCGTTGCTAAGTTATAATTATTACTAACAGTAGGGCTAACAAGGAAAGTAAGTACACTTGTGTGTGTCTACGTTGTACGTCTAGTCTGCACGAAGGTTTAACCCAAACCTTGTCAATCATTTCTTTAGCTCCGCCTCCTCACTGCTAGACTGATTGCCAGCGCTCCTAGTGGATTTATTCAACATCGTGCTGAGGATTCTCTCTAGTGGTATAGCGCACCCTTAATTTAAGAATTTACAACTTTTTCGTAAAACGTATATTTACATACGTAATCATCGTTTTAAAATATGCACTCAGGCTACATTTGTCTTAGCAATTACTAAATAATTTTAAATTGTGTTAACAATAAAACTTTTGTCTTGTTCTTACATAAAGTATCTTTGCTTTATGTTCCACATTTTATGATTTTTTCGAATATTAATAATACAGTAGAGTCCTGCTAATTCGAAAATCCGCCTATTCCGAACTGAGTTCAGAAAAAATACCGATTTTTAAACTTAAAAAACAGGAGAAATTAAAAAGACATTTGTGAAAAAACGTACATTTATTGTTATACAAAATAGTTAAATAGAGTTTTCAAGTGTTTCTTTTAAAGTACACAAAGAATGACTTTGTTTACTTGCCATGTTTAATGTTTAACAACTGACGTTAAGGACTACGAACATAAATAAAAAAGGCACAGTGTCTCGGTAAAGTAACTCTACACTCACGGAACAAAGATTTACAATAAATTTGCAATAAGCGCACACAGTTTATCAAAGTCCCTAGAGTAAACACTGAACTAGATAAGACTAGACTAGTGCTCAATGCAGTGATTCATAAATATGTTTGAAATGCGGGAGGGAGAGGGGTAGGTAACGTCTCGGTGGTACGAGTCAAGTGGTTCAGACTACTGCGGAACTATAGGAGGGAACAATCACTTCAAAATTACCCATTAACTGTTAACTGGCTGCTATCAACATATAAATAGAAGACATGTGCTTTTGAGATTGGGGACCAGTACTCCAGGGTTAATAATCCATTAAAATAATCAAGAAATTTAGAGTATTAAAGTTGAAATAAACATAAATAAATAAATATGAACAAACATTTGTTCAGAATAAATAGATAAACCTTTTTGTAAAAAGTTAATAGAAAAACAAACTAGGGCTTACCATTTAATTTGGTGTGGCGGGTAACAGCAGAAGAAATCCTGGAAGCAGTCTTACGAATACATCGAATCAAAAATGTAGGGTTATTGTAAGTTACCATAAAATACCTTACAAATGCATCAAAGCGAAATGCCATCAATATAGATGCTTCGTAGATATTGCGAGTGATAGTATCAAGGTTGTTAAAGGAGGGGTCCAAAGTGAGTTTATTTAATCTCACACCATTTAGCATGGACATTTTTTTCTCCAGTTGGCTATAAACAAAATTTAAGTTACATCAGTTATACATAGAAATATAATGATATAGAAAAAAGAAATTAGTTTAGGCCATTAGCAATGTATCTGTATCGACCTTTAAGTGCAGTATTGATAATAAAGTTCACAAGAGTGTCATAGTTTGTAATATTAAAATAAGATTAAATTCAAATAAAGTTAAACTACAGTAAAACTCTTATTTTCAAAGGAAGAATCCTAAAATGAAAATAGGGTTTTTATGTAAGCAACATACAGTACATACACTTTTACATGTATTAAGGAATAAGGTACCTTATTTTCTGTCACATGACTTCTTCATATTTTTCTTGAGCGTTTCAGAGCTCTTACTCCATCTTCAGAGATGTTATCGTTCTTCTAAGGTCGACGAAACATTATTTAAAAATACATGAACACATTAAACACATGTTACTTTATAAATGTGAATATTGTCCCAAATCTCAGTCGGCTATTTTATAGGTGAAAATAAGAAAAAAGTTTCAATAAGTATAGGTCTGGAAATGCTTAGTTTTCGACTTACCCGCCATTTCATTTTTTTGTACTAAACACTTAATATCTTTGGAAATAGCCGATAACTCAGTTATCATTGATCTACCAGAAAAATAAAGAAGTACTTTTTGTTTGTCATTAAAAATATGCGTTTTTGGTTCTTAAAATTTTTTGTAAAGTTAACGTTTTAGATATATTTGACATAACAAATTTGTAATGGTCACCATTTTAAATATACAAAAGAACGTTCTGGTTTTTTGTACAAGGCTAAACATATACATAACAAATATATACAACAGATTTGAGTTCAATATCTTTTCTATTTCCAAAGATATTAAGTGTTTGGATAGTTAAAAGATTAAGCATTTCCAGACCTGTGTTTATTTAAACTTTTTATTTTCCCCTATAGAATGCTTGGGACAAAATTTTTTATACACCCTGTATATACATAGAGAGAGCACCATCCGGTAGTCCAAGGACAGGTTCCATTTCATGGTTGTACACTCATATACAAATCCTGAATCTTGTGTATTGATTGTCGTGTATAAAGTGTGTTTGAGGAAAAGTGAATTTGCTAAAAACCAAGGTAATTGATATGAATGCTTAAATTACCAAGGCCAATAAAGGAAACACAGTGGTTATATTGAATGTCGATAAATACAGGATTAAAGTAATAGATTTTATAAAATATAATAACATAGTACAGATTTCCATAGATCTAACCAAAAATGTATTAAAAAAACCTGTACAACACGATAAATAAATCCACAAATTTACACAATCAGAAAAAACACCACCTTTTAAAACCTATAAATGCCATAGCCCTACATTTCACTGATTACCGAAAATCCATAAAGCTGACGAGCCTATCAGACCCCTCATTAACTTCATAACCTAACCAGGATTCCAAGTCACCAAAAAATTTGCCATAATCGTAAAAAAAAAGTATATTTTTTAAAAACAACCGCAGCACTAAAAACAGCATTGTGTTTCTAAAGAAAATCACTGACATCATATTATAACTCAAATATAAGATCACCTTTTCGATATTGTAAATCTTTATAAACATACTGGTCCATGAAACAGTGAAAATTCTAAGAAAACGCTTTACCAAAACCCACATTCTAACTTCTGATTTTTTTTAAATGTATCAACATATTATCAGTGATACTGGACCAGATTCTTTGACGATAAATAAATCATTAAAAAAAGATTAATCATGGGTTCATTACTTTCGGGTTTATTATCCGATGTTTATTTGAACCATATCAACAACACATATCCGTTTTCAAGTTTGAACAAAATGAACTGCCAAATTATATTGTATACATGGTATGTAAATGTAGATGACACATTCATAATCTTCAATAGTACAATTAAAAAGATAGAGAATCTGAAAAAATTATACGAACAGCATAAACTGATATATAAAATTTACTTGCGAAACTAAAAGCGATGGTAGACTTAATTTTCCAGATCTAACAATCATGAAACAAAAAGATAAGTTCCATTATAAAATTTATAGAAAACCTACAACCTCAGTTGTTAGAATACATTCAGTAGTTTCACACCATCCTATGTCTCAAAAAAACTGTCGCTTACAATAGAATGTTGCATAGATTAACTACAGTACGACTCAAATATGAGGATTATTATGAAAAACTTAACACAATAAAGTAAAGGAGCCAATGGTAATAAAAGTTTACCATGATAACACATATGATATGGTAGTATGATAAACATATTATTGATATTATTGAAAAAGAAACTAAAGAAACAAAACCTCTAAAACCCAAAGAAAAAACTACTTACATAACTTGCAATTAGGAAAACTTACTACCTAATATAATTTCTAATAATACAAACAAAAAACTATATACTACCACAGCTTTCCAAACTAATAATAATATCTATAAATTACTCAGTAAAAAATCAGACAGACCATTTAAGCATAAAACCGGTATTTATAAATTAATTTGTGACAAATGAAACCTATTCTATATAGGACAAACAGGAAGAGTGTTCTATAAAAGATTTAAAGGACATGTGCTGAAAAATAAAATATATGGCAATAGATCCTATTACACATGCCATCTAATTGACGAGGACCAGATTTTGAAACCACTTTATATACAGTAAGACCTCGATAATCCGGCAGACCCGATAGTTCGGCATCCAAAATTTAGAAAATTTGCACTCATTTGAAAAATGGCAGTTTTTGTAATTATTGAGTGATTTAAGCCCGGTCTACACTGTCTGTTGGCTCCGCATCTGTTAAAAACAGTGTGTAAAAATCTATTGCTCAATAAACTTGTCCAAAACAAACATTTCAATCAAAATTTCTCCTAAAAATCGAACAGATTCAAAACAATGTGCTCTAGTCTCGGCATCCTTTAAAAACGTTAAAGGGACCGTTTAACACTTTCGTTGCTGACAGTATTATTTTGAACGTATTCCACTTAATGAAGATTATTTGAACAAATTGAAGTCTTTGGAAAAAGATACATTGAATTTGTTGTAAATAGTTGTTCGATTTAAAACCGCTTTCAGGGTGTCTACTAGTTCCCAGAAATAAAAATCAGTGACTTTCAGGGGAAAAATTTTTAAAATCGAGTTTCTATATACAAAGTCTTTATTTTGTAAAACTTAAAATCACTTACGTCTACTTCTCTTAGTTAATACACCTAACTAGTGATACGCGATAGCGTGATGTTTTAGACGATTGTCTCGATTGTTCAAACATCTCGAGCATCAAACAATCGCGCATCACTACGCCGCAACTTGTCTGCTCCGCTGTTCCCTACTACGCCCATACTCCCCGCATACTGAACACTGTTCCTGTTTATATTCATGTTTCGGCAAAAAAGACATTGAAACAACATAAGTCACATAATTACTCCGCTTCATATAAGCTCAAAATTATTTTAAAGGCTAGATATGTCTTATAAAAAAAAACTAATCAGGTTATTATAGTAAAAATATTTTATCACTATGATCGCAATTATAACATCAGCGTGTCACTCGCACGATAGTGTAGGTGTACGGAACCTTTTTTTTTGTATCTGTTACAATCCAGCGCTCAGAGAGCTTATATTATATATATTTTATATACAAAATGATTTTGTTTTAGGCTTTTAAAATTTATTTCCATAACCTTTCAGCAAAATACATGACTTTTCCGTGACTTCCGTGATCCCTTACTAAAATCCGCGACTTTTCCGTGACCAGTAGACACCCAGGCTTTGCACGGTTTGGAAGCGAAAGAAGTTCGAAGAATTTGGGACAGAATGGAGTAAAAATATCAAACCCCCACCACGTACTGTACTGACTAACGGAAGCCAACAACAAAGGGGAATGGAGCCGTGCCTACCTGAGGCCCATCAGTTAGCGGCAAACTCTCTAGGCAGTTAATGTTACGTAGTTTCAACGTGTAATTTACGTGTTCATATATAGTACATGTGCATTTATTTATAGTTTATTCCCTGTTTAAACCATTTTAAAGGAAGACCTCGATAATCCGGCATCACCGGATCCCCGAGCGTACTGGATTATCGAGGTCTTACTGTATTTAAAAAAAAGGCAACTGCATGGATGCTATCAAGGAGTTTAAAATATACAAACCATTTAAAAACAACAAAGTCAAAGAAAACAACATATCCAGAGCATGTGATTGATCAACTTCACTTTTTGTTGAACTTACTTTATGATACTGAATAAATTTAAGATAAGGAGATTTCATGTAGACATAGGTGTATGAGTGTACAACAGTAAAACCGTAGTTGTAGTCGGACCACTGGACAGTGCGCACTCAATGTATATATTATAAAGTAACATACACATGTATAATGCATATGTATTTGAAAAGTTCATGACCTCAGAAGAGTGATAATATCTCTGAAGATGGAGTAAGAGGTCCGAAACATGTAAGAAGAATAAAAAGAAGTCATGTGGCTGAAACAAAAGTAAGGTGGTGTAATTTTTTTAAAGTTTATTTCATTCCCTGATATATATACAAACAAATACAAAATAAAAAAATAAGAACATAACTTCACAATAAAGCAAAAAATAAAATAACAACCTGTAATATGAAACATAACTTAACTTTTAAAAAAATAACACAGCAAAGGGAATAAAATATTTGGCAACCTCTAATGCAAACCTGTTTTGAGGTTGCAAAGTAAATTCTAATTTACTTATAAAAAAGCATTATGGGAGCAGTTAAATTACAATCTAAAATAAAAACTATTATGGGCAAAACATACAAATAAATAGCGGGGGAAAAATTTAAAGACAAATTAATAAACGGAACCGAATTAGACATAAAAAGGTTTAAAAGTAATTACATAAAAGATTATATGTACAATAAAAGATTTAACAATAACTATATAAAAGGTTATATATAAAAAATCAACATTTTACTCTATCTAATTACACATCTCGTACTCTCTTCCACACATAAACTCAAAACTACTTCCAGTCTCTCTCTCACACACACACTTTTTTCTATATTTAAAACATTGTAGAAGACACATTTTAAATCAAATCAAAAATAGTTTTCATTCTAACATCATAAACTTTAAATCAGTCCTCCAAGGAAGGCAAGCAATGGACAGATTTTAAGGCTTGCTTTAGACATTAAAAAAAAAAAAGATTTACCCATGTTTCTCTGAGGATTTAGAAACAACTTACAATATGTTTGTTGATGTTTGTTGTAGAGTGTTAGATTCTTTTGTTATTCAATTATATCACTAATTGCTTTCAACAAAAATATTCCAAACCGAAGCACTAGACTGGCACAGAGTGTCTTAGCCATGTTGTGCAGTGGCATTGTGACTCAAAAAATAATGGTGACATTTAATTGTGAAAAATTAATAACTAAAAATTTTTGTTATGATCTGATGATGGTGGCTTAGTCTCACCGAAACCGGTAATGAAAATATTAACAAGGATTGTTTGGACGGTGAACAAATAAGGCAATTAATTTACATTAATTACATAACTTTATTTAAAACGTTAATGTTTACCACAGCTTATGGGAATGACTGCCTATCTCTTGCACGTGTGTTTTGAAAGGCACCAAAGATTCAGCTAATTACATAAAAAAATTATGAAGATGATGAACGCCCTGGACTTCAAGAACCGAAGATGTAGAAACCATCAGTTAGATTGTGGAAAAGACCAACTCAGTGAGCTGTAACAAAGACAGGTGGAAATCTTATGTAAGAATCTTAACAAAGTCGGAGCAAAAATAGTTCCAATGGTTCTCATACAAAAGTAAAAGAAATGTTGCATTGACATTCTGGAGCATATTGAAAAACTTTTGTGATACAAACTTGTGATGAAACCTGGATCTTCCAGTATGATCCTGAGACCAAAAGCCAGTTAATACACTGGAAAACAGTCATCACCCAGAATGAAAAAGAAAGTTAAAACTCAAAGCCATGCTCACTGTGTTTGTTTATATCAAACGTGTAATTTTGGAAGAATGGGTTCCAGAAGGCACTAAGTTAACTAGAAATATTATATGACACAGAGATGGCTGATAAAGCTGAGAAAATGTGTCAGGAAAAACGGCCACAACTGTGAATAAATGGTTTCATTCTTTACATGACATTGCTCCTCACTTTCTGCACATCAGTTTTTTCCGAAAAAAAATATTACTATACTGCACTTGAAAAGCCTCAATATTCATCCAATTTAGCACTGTGTGATTTTTATCTTTTCCAATAAGTGGAATCAGTTGATGCTGTAATAATATAAAGAAAAATACAGCAGGTGTGTTGAAAGAGATGACACAAACTGATTTCTCCATGCTTTTGAACAGTGGACAACTAGACTACATCGATGTATTAGTGGAAATGGGGAGTATATCAATCAAGGCAAGCATTAAAACTTCAATACAAAGAAATAAAGTTGAGTTATTTAATAGACATACTCTGTATATGCGTTTTCAGGGGTTAGACGGTTGTATCTTTTGGGCCAACTCTTATCTGTCTAAGATAAAAGAAAATTGTGTCCAATTTTTGCAACAATCACTTTGATATTTTCAATGTTGATTTTAAATTAAATCAGCATTATTAGCTTAACAATACCTTTTTTACTCAGTTCTTCGAAAGCTTTTTATAAAGACAGCTACCATTAATGTCTTTTCTTTTTGTATGTATAACTTATAAATAATTCAACCACTAAATATAATATTATTTCTTCAGATACATTTTCTCTAAATGTTCATTTCTGTGTTTTGCCTTCATTCTTACCTGTGATTTAAAGAAAAGCTACTACAGCCAGGCAAAAGGGAAGAGGATCATAAGGAAAGGATTGCAATAGCTTACTCCAAATAGTGGTAAAGTAGCAGACAACCTAACCTACAAAAATATAGCATTATTATATAGATGGTAGAATATAAGTTGAGTTGATTTTAGATTGCTTTTAAAGGCAAAAATGCTACATAAATAATTAATTAATTAACACTTTTAGTGCGGAAGACTCAACACATGCATCTTTGGGGAAGCCTTCTATATGGCGGGAGATGCATCATGTGAGTCATTGGTAACGTGAACGGCTATACGGGTGGGAGAAGCTGTAGACTTGTAGAACTGATATTGTTGTTGCTGTCTCGCCCTCAGAAAGAGCTTCATTGCTTTCATGTGACACTGGTCATTCCACGCTACTATTGGCGAGGCTTGGGGACAAGGCTGCTCTAGCCAATAGCGGCCGCATTCCATACGCATGCATTCAAGTCATCTGCTGACAGTATGTTCACCATGGCGTGTGACATTTAGAAATTTTACTTTTACTAAAAAATATGTTTTAATTGAAAATTAATAAAAACTGTGTTGTTTTTGAGCAAATTCATCAGCAAAAACACATTTTTTATAAATCCGTCAGATGGAAGGTACTTCATAAGAGGCTTCCGCACAGAACATGTTAATAATGTAATTAGTTTCATAATCAAGAAAATAATTTAAATGTTGGTAATTTTAAAATAAAATTTAGGTTAAATAATATAAAACTATGTCACCTTAAAAAAAGATTTGTAATAGCTTAATGTTATTTGCTATTAATATGAACATTCCAAAAGTAAGTAAATAATAAAAAAAACTGTAAAATTTCTACTTTAAATTCAATTCATTTCTGTTCTGAAATTACTTAGTTTATTAATAACAAGGCATCAACAATAACACTCAATATAACAAAAATCATGACAGTAATATATTATAGATTTTTGGAGGGAACCAGCAAAAGGATGTAAAAGCTCTCAAATACTGTACACAGCATAACTGAAAACATATTTTTTATAACTTTTCCCAAAAATTTGGATCAGCCACAGTTTTTCTGTAAAGCATATAAGTACCTGAAACAAAACAGGTTTTTCTTCTTAAATTTAGCTGCAGTATTTTCGGAAATACAGGGGGGATGGGTTTATGAACAACAGTTTTTAAATATATTAAAAATTACATATCAAAATAATGAAAAAATTTTGTTTGATATAAATAAAACTTTTTAAATAACCCCCCCCCCCCCCCTATTTCACAGTATAATATTTATTTTTTGGAGTACTACATTTAAGCCTCCAAAATGTATGGTAAAATATAATATATCTGGGTTAATACTTTGTATAACTATGATTGATTTCTCCTTAATACCTTTACCTGTTTGCCTATAAGGGTTCCACTTTTCCTTTTAATGTATGGAACCTTGCAAATCATCAAATATTTCTTTAGAGCACTATAGCATTATTAAAACATATCAATTACACCTATATAGCTTAAGGGTAAAAAAGGGGGTGATCAATCCGAAAAAATACTAATTGTTCCAAAATAAACTCTACAACTTTTAAAATACTGTAGTTTTTGTATATAGTATGATTCAGCAAAAGCAACATAATAATAACTTTAACGTAGTAATTTTAAATAGCGAAAAGTCGCAGCAATCTAACTGCAAGCCACAAGTGAGACTAGTGTCGCACGTTTGCGTATGCTTTTGGCTACAGTGCACACACCACTGGCTGGAGGAAAGGCAATAGCATAAGACCTTGTCTACGTGCAATCACTGTCAGCTGTTTTCCTTTTCTCCCTCCACCCTGGCACTCACAAGTCACACTGCGTCCACTTGCTGAGTGTGAGCGTAGCTGTTATTGAGAGTAGTCGTGGTTTTTGAGTATTGTGTTGTAGATTTTTAGTGATTGTAGATTATGTATTAGTGTGGGTTCTGTTATGAGTTTCAAGTAAACGTATATTTGGTGATATGTAATTTACTTTATTTTTAGTTTCACACCAATTTAATTTAATTAGGCTCTGCAGTTTTTTTTCTTGCTTATCAATATGTCGGGCAAAAGAAAGAACCTTGTTTATCAGACATGTATAAAACAAGGAAATTAGAAGACGGTTTTTCGCTTAAACCTGAAAATGAACCTGTTTCTTCTATTTAACTGTTTTTGGAAAGTTCATCTTCTTCAGACCCTAAGCGTGAAATATTCAATCCTAATGACATTGGGCTTTATTTGAACAAAGGACTTCAAGATGAAGAAAAGTAAAGCTTATGCATACATTTTGGCAATCCTCCTCAACTTACAAGTTTCCTGTCTTGGAAAAGTTTCAGAAACGAAAGTTAACATTTCAACTTTCATGGTTTAGTTTACTCAGAAAAAGAAGCAGGAGCTTTCTGTAGATTTTGCTTTTTATTTGCCAAATATGGACAGCTTGGTTCATTGGGGAAACAAATTTACAAACTGGGTAAAAGCACAAGAAGTTTCTAAGCACCACGCTGAAACCAACTATTATAATGCTTGCATTACTTATTTCAAAAATCTGGCCTTTGGAGGTTATCAAACAGGTTGATACTTCACACAGTGAAGCGATCCATAGAAATAGACACAACTTAAAACCTGTAATTGAAGAGCTTGCCTTGCGTTGAGAGGTCGAACAGGACTCTGGTAGTATTGGAACAAGTTATGTATGTACTGAGAAAAATGAAGGGGATTTCTGACCTCTTTTGAGATACAGGAGCCAAGGAGATCAAAAGTTAAAAGACATGTTGGATGGAAATGGAAAAGTCAAATATCTATAGCCTCTGTTACAAAATGAAATCATTTCATCTTGCAATAATGTTTTAAAGAGTATACTGGTTGAGAAAGTTAATAAGGCAACTTATTTCTCAGAACTGGCTGATGACGCCAGTGACATTTCAAACATTGAACCAATTTCATTGTGTGTTCGCTACATTGCTGTGGAAAATGGAAACCATACTGTAAAATAGCAATTTCTACAGTTTGTGCCAACTACTGAGCTAATAGGCAACACATTGGCAGTCAAAATACTAGATAGTTTGGAACGTTATGGGTTGGACTTGAATGGTTTAAGAGGACAAGGCTATGATAAGCTATGTCTGGTCAGTACAACGGTGTCAACAAATCTTTGCAAGACAAGCATACTTTAGTTTTGTATGTACACTGTATGACTCACTCCTTAAATTTAGCTGTAATAAGAGCATGTGAGGTCCAAGAAATATGTACTCAAAACGCAGGCTATTTTCAACGATGTAATTGAGAAATCAGAACTAGATCCAAAAATCAAAGCCTTAAAAAGGTTGTGTGCCACTCGTTGGGTGGCAAAGTTTGTAGCAGTTTGAGATTTTATGTACAGTCAACTCCCGATTATCCGGGATAATTACCGGCAAGACACTCACGGATAATGTGAAATCCGTGTATACTGTACCTTTAATCACTCCTAAAACGTATAAAAAACTACAAACACTGCATTATTTAGATTGAAATAGCACTACAGCAATATATTATTTACAATGTTCAAACACGATTGAAATAGTATGTCAGAGTTTATGGTTTATTCGCGTTTGCTTCCTTTTTCAAAATTGTGGATCTTATTTTTCGTAACACGGGCTTGTCACATAATAATGCCTCACCTTGACCGTCGAAATAGTCAAGAAAGCCTTCGACGTAACTCAGAGCTGTGCCGTGTGTCACTTTCGGCTAGAGATATTACGTCAATAACACAACTAATACTTAGTAACTGCTACTTGTAATTGCAGTAGCATCAGTTTCGTGTTAGCCGTTATTCGTTTGCTACAAGGCCGCCCGCCCTCCTGTCACTCGCATTTTTTTATTTTTTCACTTCTCGCCCCACCACCTCTCTCGTCTCTCGGCCCGGTTGAAAATCCCAGTTGAGCCGCAACCCGTATAAACCGATCCCGTTTAATCGGGAGTTGACTGTATATACAGTAGAGTCCAAACTAATTGGGACCGAACATTAATTTGAACTCATATCACACGTACACGCGGCAAATGCTCTTGACCAAGCCTTAGTGTAGGTTTACATCATCCGTTTTTTTTTTCCTTCTGTTGAGTTACGATTTGGTTTTTTTCTAAAAACAGAAGGGAAGAGTCGTTTGAACTGTGCGTTTTGTCATCCCGTAGCCTGTCCGTTAGTACCGTATCGTCTTGAAAAAGGATCGAGAAAAAATAAAATTCCTTCGAGATAACGAAACCGAGGAGAAAAACAGATGAAGTGCCTAGCTGTTGTATCTAATCCTTCCTTCTTCCTGACGGACCAGGTAACCGTTTCACCGGACGCTTGTTGCGGTAGCTTCCTTCCCGCAAAATGGATGGAAAACGTGAAGGAAACAAAACCGGACAATTCCAACAGGCCCATTGGTATTAATGTGTTGTCAATTTCCGTTAACCAAAACACAACGGAAGGGAAAAAACATATGATGTAAACCTACACTTACGCTACGTCGAACAACACACTTCATCAATACCAAATGATCATGCGGCGATGGTGGAACATTGCATCCTCAAGTCAATTCAGTGCTTTTCGCCAAAAAATCACTGACTTTACTTCTTAAGTGTGTGTAAATTAGTTTTTTTTTTGTGTTTAGCAGTGATTAAAAATGATTCTACAGAATTGTATTAATGGAGCCGACATGTACTGTAATTAACCAGTTTTCATTCCAATTTTGTTTCAGGAGTTTTTATCAAGCTTAGGCTCTATGTATGTCTTTAATTAACTTCTTTGTATAACAATAAATGTATGTTTTTTCACAAACATCTTTGGTTCCTCCTGTTTTTATTTTTTTTTAAATTGATACTTTTTCTGAACAAAGAGTTTTGTGTTGCTATACACGTTCTTGCAAATGTTTTTCTTTTTGGTATGCCGGTGTGCAAAAAACTACAAAAAGAAAATTTGGTTTAGAGGCTATTGTGTTGACTGAGGATTTCCTAACAGAATTGCATCTCATGCATACTAATGTTGAGGAAGAGTTTCAAGCAATGTTTAACCATATCAAGGTTGTTGCACTGGATATAGGTATTGACATAAAACTTCCTAGACTGTGTTCAAAACAAAAGAACAGGAGTAATGGCACAAGTATATCAAATGAGTGCACTAATTGGACCAGTCAAGATGGTCAAGTTGAAAACATTATAGAATAAATTTATTCTTTCCTTTTATTGATTTTTTCATATCACAGCCTGAAGGAATATTCAAAAAACACAAAGCTATTTTTGAAGGAACTATGCTTTGTTTGGTCTTGAACTAAACTGTGAAACGAAAACAAAGTTAGATGCTTTAGTTCAGTTTTTTGCAAACGATGTTGTCTCAAACAACGATGACATTTATGTGGAACTAAAACTGTGAAGGAAAGACATTGACCCCACCCCCCAAATTCAAATCCTATTTACACCACTGCCTATATGAGTATATTAAGAGAAGGATACAATCTGCATGATTAGTGGTTCATCCATACCTTCCAACGTTGGAGTTGTCTTTCATGTTGAACGTGTACCTCATTTGCACATTATTATACGAACTAAAACAGTTTCCTATTTGTAGATTAGAATTTAAGAGGTATCCACAAAATGGCACTGAAAAAACTTCACTTAGCTCTCGCTCACTGATGTTGGTAATTGTTTTAGAGTTGTTTATAAAAACTTTGAAGTCTGGGAAGCCGTGCTCCATGATGTTCAAAAATCTAGAGCAAAAATATCAACATATAAAATTGTATTCCATCAAACTAAAAAAAAATTAAACTTTTATTTAAGTTTTTAGAACAATTTAGCTTGAATCTTTGGTAATTTTCATACACTGTATACAATTTATTTCTATTAATTGTATTAAGAACAACACACTGTCTAACATGTATCACACTTTTTTTGCTTAACCTTTGAGTACGCATAACACAAATGATTATATCAAGGTGATATATATTGTTTTAGGAATGCCTAACTTAAGTACAGCTGTAGTCAGTCTGGTTATGCGTTTATTATTTTGTTTACAGTGACTGTTAGCTTTCTTTCAAGTAACATTTATATTTCAACATTAATTTTCTGTTACAATGTTTTATTATTACTTTTTCTTATACTGAAAAGGAATTGAAGGGAAGACTTTTTAAACTACTTAGTTTGTGTTAAAAAGGAGGAGAGAGATATTCCCCAGAGGACAAATTAATAACATCATTTATTTTGCAATATTGTAAATCTTATTGGTCATTGTAATACTAAGAACTTTTTTTTAAATATTATAAAACCTTCAGTGTGTATTTATTCTAACCTGGGGAGAAAAACTTCTTGAATGCTATCTTGTGTTATAGAATTAGAACGCCCCCTCGAAGGCTAAATGTAAAATATGTTCAAGTTTGTTTCCATTTGTTTACCCAAAAAGAGTGTGTGGGTGCTAGAGGGCCCCATACACCCATGGTGAAGTAAATTCAAACAGATTATTGTATGCTATTATACTTTCACGGTAATGACGATTGATTATTTTCACGTTATAAAATATGACCAAAATGTGACATAGTAAATCAGTATTTCAATCAGGTCAAGTAAAGAATAAAGTTTGGTTAAATTTTGGTTTGTTTTGTTAAGTTGGTAATAAATGTAAATGCATTCAACAAACATGTGTCGGTTCAGAATATTCCACATCTAGAAATGTGTTGGTAAGCTTTTGATCTGTTATAGTGCTGGCAGTAAACCCCCCCCCCCCCTGTATTTTCAAACATTTAAATCAATATTTTACTAAATCCTTTCTTAGTGCACTTCATAGTGGTATCAAGGTACCCTATTAAAGCTCTAGCTATCAGTCAATCAGTTAGTCAGGACTTCTAACATGGATACAGATGTTAGAGCATATATTAACTGCAAACTCAATATAGAAGATTTAGTTTGACATTTCTATTACTGACAAGACGAAACCATTTTTTTTCAAACAGAAGGCTTGGAAAAATAATTGAAATGCCTATATTGAATATATAATTAAAAATAATAATCCATTTAATTAAAAAATAATTAAAATTATCAAAACTAGATAAACTTATTGTACTTAAGCCTAAGACTTTTTCACTATATTGTTTATCATAATAATAATATTGACTGAGAGCAACTGTAAGCCACTAATTTATTAAATGAACTGATGGTCTAAAGTCAATTAAATCGGCAATGCAGTTGAGCATATGACATATGACATTAAAAGTATTTGCCTATGGGCTGAAGAGCATGACTTACGACTTAATTATTAAGACAAAGACACAACACATTATTTTATTCTACTCCTGACTTATGAACACAATAGACTTGAGCAATCTCCCCAAACTTAAAATTGAAGGTGAATTATTAGAATATCACAGCGTTAGAAATCTAGGCCTGACAATCAATGACAGATTAAACTGGGCTGAATATGTATCTGAGACATGCAATATAGTATTTGCTGGGATTCACTCTGTTAAAAAAATTTAAAATTTCTTGCCATTTCATATTAGAGTGCTCTTAGTAAAATCATTAATTATGCCATACTTTTAACTACTGTGACACTGTAGTCAGTGACATGACTGTGGAATTGGCTGATAAACTCTAATGCGCTCAAAATTATTGTATTCAATTTATTTTCTATTTAAAACGTGATGATCATGTTAGTCCCTATTATAAACAATTATATCTTATAAAACTTGATGCATTTAGATCTCTTAATATTTTAACTACATTGCATTCTGTCCTTCAAACTAGAGTGCCGACTTACTTGGCAAATAAGTTTGTTTTTTGCCTTGGATATAAGTACAAAAAGTACATGGAAGGGGTTGACAATGCTAATCATTCCCAAGCACAGAACTGTAAATTATAACAAACGGAATGTCGCTTGTGGAATTTGCTACCAGATTCCCTTAAAACTATTGATAGCCGTGCTTAATTTGCAAAATCACTGAAACTTTATTTCATGAATAGTATGGACGTGGACTGATATCTTTGCTCGGGGTGTGTAGGAAAGGGAATTTGTTTCATTTGCTTATTAGCGAATTTCCATAGAAAAAATGAGCTATTGCAGTGGCCCTTATGGTGAGACCCAAGGTCGGGAGTAGCAAATGAGCACCGATCATGGTCCCCAGAACACGTTTTGGGGTGTAAAAAAAATTCATATATATATTACAACGGACAAAACTCGTTGTAGGTCTTGAGTTTAAATTTGCAATTAATTTTGTAAGTTTGAATAATATGGACTTGCCGCGAGTTGAAGCCGAATGTAGGTCACGAGATCAGCATGTACACGCGGGCGGTCTGTTATCTGGTAGAATTAAACTTTTGGACCCTGCCTGTCTGAAAAGGAATGGAAACTTATAAAAATTACTTAAAAGATTCCTACGGGAAGCCAAAATCCAAGATTTGAATAAAAAATAGAAATCTTCGGGAAATGCATTACGCTAACCGCGGGTGTATTTACTGCAAGATTAGATATTAAAAAATCACAAAGTTACGTAAGATACGAGCTTTCGAAGAATGAGAAAATTTTCAAAATTCCTCTAATTTAAAAAAGAAAAGGGTTTTTAGGCTTTTCTTAAAAAGGCCTAAAATAAAGGTGAAATAAGTTTTAGCGAAATTTTGTCATATAAAAAAGTTAATGGTAATTCATAAAGTTTAAAGGATAAAAAAGTAGGTTAAAAATAAAGTTTTTTAAATTCTAACTAAAACAAGTTTTAGTATTGATAAATGTAATTTATAATGTAAAAGAAAAACTAGAAAATTTATGAAAGGAAAAAGGTGATAGAATTTGCACCTTTACAGTTAATCGAAAATTTAAACTCAAACTTTTAACAATCCAAAATAGTAAATGGTATGTAAATGAAGTAGTTATGTAAAAATAATCCAGTATTTGAAATATGTTTCGGGAGTAAAGTAAAACCCCAGTTTGTGAAAAATCGTTAAAGTCCCTAACCTCACAGCAAGACGACCAAAAGCAGAAATGAGATGAAAATCCGGCTAGTGAATGAAAACCAATGGACACAAGAAAAGTGAGAAAAAGAAAAACTGAAAGAAGTGGAAATTTAAGACTTTTCCGGGAAAAATCGCCGCGGGTCGTGTACGCGAACCAAGAGTCGTACGAACGTCTTTCGAGTTCGTGTGGAAAGGTAGCAACGAGCTGAGGAAAATAATGTCAGTTTCAGGAAAATCGGAAAAACCCTGGAGGAGTTACATAGAAAAAGAGTTTCCATAGCACAAAACTGCGGGAAGCGAGATAAGAACGCAAGACAGTAGAGGGGCGGTCCGAAGACGAGATGGATGGAAGGAGAACAGGGTTACCAGCTTACGAAAATGGGCGTACTCAAAGAAACAATAGAAACTTAATTAAAACAAAGGCTAAATCAAGTTACAAAATTATGAAAAAATTAAAATAAAATTCTGGATGAAAAGTTACGTAGATTAGAAGTTTGAAATTGGTGAAAAAATGGATTTTAAAGCATTATGGAAATACAGTGGTAGAAAGATTAAGTTGGCAATGAAATAGTGCCGAAAAACCTTATATAAACGATTGCTCGGGGAGACTCGAGATGCCTTATTATTTCTACGATGTAATTTAACGCATCGTGCATGCCTTATTACTTTTACGATGTAAGTTGACGCATCAGGAGCAGATACTTGGTTTTTATAAAATACTTTTTAGCGTGCTAGAAGCTAAGTATTTTCTTCGTTAAACTTTAAAAATTTTATAACAAGTAAGAAGATACGTCATTGCGGTTTTCATCTGGGATGCAGCAATAGACACCGCCTTAACTCTACAAGAACTTCAGTGGCAACTTAGTATATACAAAGTTGGCCTAACTTGGGATTTTCTGGAGGAAAAACATAGCCTACAGGACAGCTGATACATGGAGTGATTCGTATAGCTTCCAGACAGGACTCCAGGACACCACCAGGCGACCACTAGGACATGCAACTGTAGCTACGAGGGAATAGACGAACCGGGATTGCAGACACGGCATCACCACATCCATCTTTAAGAAGCCATCCATCATACATCCAGACAACCCTACAGGACTCCACCTTCATCCACAAGACAACTCTATCAGCACGCAGAACATCGGTAGCTTATCATCACTATACAGCGTTCGCGAATCTCACCACAAACGTCGCGGCGCCTGGACAAGTGTGAAAAGGTCGGTAGAAGCGTAAAATACGTTAGTCCCTATTAAATTGCCTGAAGTAAATTCAAATAAATTTAGTTTAAATACTGGGTTACTTAGGATGTTAGATTAAGAAATATATGTAATTAATTATAAAAGTAAATTCATTAAATCGTAAATTCAAATTCAAAGTTTCATTAAAGTATTAATTAAATTCAATTGAGTAATAAAATATTAAAATAAACTATAATAAATTAAGAGATTAGTTCTGCCTTATAGTTTAAAAGAATTAATATTTTATTTGAGAAGAAAGTTAATATTTGGTTTTATTTGAAAAATATTAAATACAAGAATTTTGTTTTATGTTTAAAATTAGAAAAAAAGAAATTATTAAAATTTTATTTTGTTTTATAAAAGGTTATTATTTACAAAAACACCTAATATTCAAATATCCCAATAGTTTATGAATTTTAGATTAAGAATTGATAAAGTGGAATTTCATAAAATAATTGCAAGCACAAATAAGCAATTTACAAGGTTAGTTCCAGTGTACTCACTCTTCAGAGGTTTACAAAAAGTAAAATTATTAACTTGTGTTCTAACTGAGCTAAAATCAAAAATAAATTACTGGAAGTATAAAGTAAAGTTTTTTGTCAGAATAGTCAGCGAACTGAATATTCGACACATAGTTATTTCACCTAGGCCAAACAAAGTGAGATTGCCTATAAGACTTCCAGTAGGTGGAAATAACTTATTCTCCAACAAAATAACCATCGCTGAAAAGGTTATCCGTTGTAATATATATATGTATATATGTGTTCGCACTCTAGCGGCCGCATTTTAAGTCCGATTTGGTCCAAATTTGGTAAACGTGTTGGTTGTCTATGTGGCTCGGACGAGTTCGTTAGCCAAAAAAATCCAACAACCGGAAGTACGTTTTTGACCGGAAGTAACTATTTTTTGAGATTTTTACTATGAGAATGAACATTTTTTAGAGTTTTTTCTAACAATATAAATGTAGGATGTTATTCTGCGCATTTTGTTTTTTTACGCGACCTTATAGCTCGCTTGGTTCCCCCAAAATCGACAAAAACGTAAAATACCATAAAAGTACCCAGTTCAAAGCCAAGTGATGCAAACTCGCGAGGCCACTAGGAGGAAACAAATTCTACTAATATATTGCGTACACACAAACAGCTGTTCAACGCCTTCGTGAGTAGACCTATTTCCCAAATTGTTGGTTGAAACCCTAAATCATAGGCATATAAACTGAATTTTGGAAATTCGCTCAACTCACGTCAGCGGTCCAGCTGCGTGGTCGAATTATTTAAATTGTATGATGAATTAATGTGAGCGTGATTGTTGTTGTAAGTAGTTTATTTTATTTTATTTTTTTACTTCAACAAATATGTTTAAAATTAGGCTATTTTATTTTGTAAGGTTTAAGATACTATATTAGCTTAGGATTTTTCTTTTTTAATTCTTGTGATTTTATATGGATTTTTCTTTGTCTTTATTGTGTATTTAGGCTTAAGTTAATTATGTCAATATGTTTAAAAATTGTAATTGTATAATTATGGGTTAGGTGTAAGAGGAAGACCATATGGTCCTAACTTCACCCAAAATAAAGTATTTTCTATTCTATTCTACCTATGGTCTATACTATACTGTTATTTAGAAAGTGTCTTTCACTACGATGACACGCCACAATACAATCAGCTGGCAGACCACAACTGTAAAGGTCACTTTACTCTAAAGATCAACTTGTGTAGGAGTTCTTCATAGAAGTTGTAGGCAAATAAATGTCTTGCTGCGTCGAGTGGCATTGCAAGCAAGTTGATTAACACTTACTGTTAATTTAAATTGTGTAACATATTAAATGTGGGAATATATAAGAATAAAATTATTAAATGTTGTAATATTAAAATTTAAATTTTGTTTATAATTAAAATTAGAAATCAAAATATATTTATTATAGATGTATTTTCCAGACGATCCAGGTTTACTAACCAATGCTTGCTTGAGTCATGTGTCGGTGCAACTTTACATATCAAAACAACTACGACATTATATGAGCCATCGCTTCTTGACATGGATTCAAGAAAAACTATGGAATTACACACAATCAAAGGCTTTGTGTATCAAATGAACGTCAGACAAACATAACAGCTGATTTTAGATTTAATGACACATGTTTGAGTTGTTTAAAAACATATAAAAATACATTTTGAACAAATCAAAAATGAAATACTGTACCTACATAAAATATAAAATAGAACAAATAATAAATCAATTTAGAAAAAATTAAAGTACTCCCTAACTGTCTAATGTTTTGAGCTATCACTTCATTTTTTAACTGTCAACACAAGGTCACTGTAATATTAAGGTTGTTTCATATTTTATATGGTGGAAATATTCACTTGTTTTTAATGAGACGTTTTTGATTGTCTGTTCTATTTTTAAACGCATTAATTATTTAATAAAGAAATGTGTATACAAATGTTATGACGGCACTCTGCTGCCCAAACCGGAGTTTGATGGTTCGCCCTTCCCTTTTCTCAGTTCTGGTGTCCCATTGACATTATCGCATCCCAAATCATCAAAAGAATTTGGTTGTCCTTGAGTTCCCACAGTCTATCTATATCAACACGCTGCGGGTCAATATCAATTTTTATACGTCATTGTCAATATATAAGCACCGTTGTCAATATAAATCATGTTCTCTAATAACTGTGAATTAGAAGAGTCATTCGCACGTTGTCTGCTTTACAAATTTTAATTTTCTATTTTTGAAAACACATATGTTACAAATAATTGCTACCTAATCATTATTTCTAAGCCTCTTTGACACAATCAACTGCACAGATGTCAACTTTGGTAACAATCATAAAAACTGCTGGATCACGACGCACAACCATAAAAACCTTTTAACTAATGCAACAGCACATCACTGGCGAGCAACTTTAGCTTTTATTATATATTATCAGTCCAAGAGTTTACAAAAGTTGATGGCAAGTGTTATGCAGTAGTGTGATGTATGTATGCAGTAGTAGTAGAGTATGTATCATAGCACGAAAGTTAATCGTCTGAAAGTAGACCTATTTCTGTTTTTCATTTGTAACTTACTGGTTTTAAATCTTAAACTTAAAATTGTATACATTTTAATATCAGTTAACAAATTACAAATAACTCTCTTCCTTAAACTCGAGTCCAAGAAATTAAAACAAAAATCATATTCTGTTCTTATCACAATTCAAGTAATAAATAATAAAACAAATATTACTAATAAGTAAATACCTGGCAGCTAATTTTCGGTTTGGTGTTATATAAACAAAATCATCAAATCTTCGATAAAGATGATTTGATTTATCTTGAACAAATGGAGTAAGATGTTCATATTCAAATGCAGCATAGTACAGATTGCACAAGTAAGCAGATAAACTGGAACCTTAAACAAAAATGTTGAAAATAAGATTTGTGTAATAAATTCTAAATTAATTTAATAATTTATGCCATTAAAATATACTAATTACTACTGAGTAATTATCTCATGATTATCTCATGAGTAATTGTATCTACATGATTATCTCATGACAATACAAATAAACAAAAATTGAATTGTATAAATTGGGCAAATAAAAATGTGGCTGCTAACAGGGAAGGTCATCTGTTAACCAGCTAGTTGTTAGAAATTTCAAATACTTTTCTCTCACAACAGGCTTTGTTGCTGTAATCTTTGATCTTGAAAAGGTTTATGATAAAGCTTGGCGAAGAGGAATTCTGACCACCATAAGATCTTGGGGCATACAAAGGAAAATCTTAACATTTCCCTAAATTTCTTCAGTAATAGATGATTAACCCTTTCCACTCGAATGTCGGGGCAGCCCCGCACCCTACTAATCCTACTAAAATAATGATTATGGTGAAATAAAATGAACCAAGACGACGACAGTTTGTTACAAAATGATGGGAGTGGCGACGGAACTTTTGTTTCGAACCTGAGTGATTCCAATATTACCAATAAGTTTTGGTAGAAAAAAGCTTTTCTTACTAGTTTTGACCTATATAATGCTGTTGCTAAGCAATAAAATAAATAGTTGAGGCAATTTTGTACAAGTTGGTGTCAAAACAAATTTTTTACGAAAAACTTGTTTTTCAATTATAATTTTTTTTTATAATGTATTATTGTGTCTAAAACATTTGTAAACCACTTAATTTTGTTTTTAAGGATATAGACAACAAAATACAAGCAACAAATATAGGTCTTCCCATTGAAAATTTGTCCAAAATTCTTGCCTTTTCCGGTTTTTTTTTACAAATTTCTGTTTTTTCAGTAAATAAAAATTAAAAAAATATACTTAAAAATAAAAATATATATGTTTTATTTCATAACAATCTATACGTTAGTCGCAGAAGAAACTAAAAATAAAAATCAGTCTTTTAGAACTGACAGAAATACTTTTTTTTAAGTAAACAAATTAAAGGCAGTACCGGTATTCGCTCAAAATTAAATGGAGCTGATAGCAACACTAGGTCCCCAGTAATTGGAGTGGAAAGGGTTAATCCCACACCTTTATTACAATAAAATTATAAAATATGTGTTTGAGGGGATTGGCATGTGAACCACTCACAGGTAAAACAAAACTCTTGAATAAATATAAGAAACACAATTCATTATTAAAGTAAAAACTTACCGCCTTGAGAAAGGCCTTGTCTAATCCAATACAAATGTTTTCCATTTCTCACCGTTTGGTATGAGACAAACACTTTTATCCTCTCTATTAATTCTGCGGTTCTAAATATCTGTAACAATTTACTTAAATAATCAGACAATAGACGTAACAGATTTATCTGTAATTTTGTTTAATCATAATCTAAATGCGTCGGGTAATATTTTTATAAAACTCGAGTAAATACATATCATATAATTTAAAGAAATTATGACACTGAAAATACAAAAAGTTCCCTGGATAGTGAAATTCATCAAAATCTCGAACAGATTAATTGATGGAAGAAGTTGTTCGAGAAAAAAAAACTGCAGAGGTAAAGGATTTCCCAACCGTCAAACCTTAAAAATATATTTTCAAAAGAAGATCGAAGATAAAACAAATGAAAACGTAATAATAACAGTTGTTTAGATTTTGGAGTGATGAGCGACACCCAAGTCTTGTCCAGGCACTATTTGGCTGAAAGACTCACACCTTCATAATCGTATCGGATGATACACTGAGCATCGTCTAGTCTCTTAGCCTAAAGCAATTCAGACAATATTTTCAGAACCCAATGTGAACATCAAATATGAGCACCTAAATAATTTGTCACAATAGCGGGCAAAACGTCTTTCAAAATGTCAGAAAATTGTAAAACATAGCTTCTCATAAATTTTTTCATAAATTTTCCTGAGTAAATTTTCATTAACAACAGAAGTTTGTCTACTTCTTTGTTTACCAATCATTGCTTGTAAGTATCAGTGATTTTTTTGGTGAATTTAAGTGCATTCGACAGTTCTTGTTTGCAAAAATTACAAATATCTATATTTTACTTTTATTGGCTTAAACATTAAAAAATAAGATGTAAACACACTTATTTATGGCCAAAATTGAATGGAAATCAAAGATGGCAGCAAGTTAGGAAATAAATAGCATGGCTGCATCGGAACATCATGAATCAATACTTAGTTTATAATGTGTCACTGACTTAAACTAAAAAAAATAATTTGGCTAGGTTAAAGTATGGAAAACAAAAATAGTTGATAAGGTAATGTTAGGTAAATTTTGCCTGCTTCGCTTCATATCAATTAATTTGTTATGTACAAAGCAATTTCTTTTATTAGCTGTAATTTTGATTTGGGAGGGTCAAAACAATAAAAGACAACCTAATTAAATATCAACTATTTAAAATTACTGTTCCAATTAAATACTGATTATTTTAAACTACATTTTAGATATATTTTTCTTAAATAAACTTATGCAGAACCACATAATTACATAAAATAAAGCATTTATCAACTCTAAGTTCAACAATTCAAAAAAATTACCTAACCACAAAGAAAAAATGTAGCATTATTTTTGTCTGTGCTTCACAAGTTAATACGCATAATTTACACTTGAATGCCACCGCATTTTTCAGTTGAATAAACAATGTAACTGACAAAAGTGAAATGTTACAGGAATCAAAAAACAATATTTATATAGTATAATTAGTTTAGTAGGTGGTTTACTTTTATTCAAAACTATTCCTTTCAACTATATACTAATTATTTAAACAGATTACCCCTTTACTGTGTTGAATAACCTTTACTTATTAGTCATTTTAAGAGAAAATTTCTGAGAACAACGTTGTAACTGATGTAAGTTAAAACGTTGTTCTTAAAAGTCAAGTCAGTTTAATCATATTAAACAGGTTTGGAGAAAAGTGACGATATAGAGATAAAAAAAAGTTTATTGTTACAAAATATTTTATATAATATTTATATTCTCCATGGTATGATGTTTTACTATCTAGGGTACATTGTAGTAAAATGAAGTCAAATTATTCAAAAAAGTAAACTGATTACATTGTATTTATTTTTTCATACTAAAAAGTTCTCTCAAACCTTAAAAACTCTTTAGGTGCCTCTTTTTGATATTATGTGACACATTTCAGGACTTTAATCCTATCTTCAGATAAAACAAATTAATCAAAAACATTAACATTATTTTTTTTTAATTTATGTGCTGTGTTGTGACTTGTATAATTAATTTTAATGTTTGACGACCTCGGTCGAGAACTTTATTATGTCTGAAGATGGGATAAAAGTCCCTAAACGCATCACATTATACCAAAAATAGATCACTTGACAAAAACAAAAAGTAAGATCTGTATTCTAATTAATAGTGACTGAAAATTAATTCATTATCTTTAGGTGCATTCTTCTACTTCTACTGAAATTTGCTCATAAAATGGTACATACTCTTTGGGTATGTATTTACACATACCTAACAAGTCCTTTTTCTTGTCAGCCTTTAATGGCAATGCACCTTTATATAACCGTGCTATAACCATTTATCCTCAACTATAATGGGAGAATATCTTTTCACCTCCTTTGAAATCTTCTTCTTTGAAGTCTTTGACTCGGATGTAGTTGCATCATTTGGTTGCTTGATTATTTTGGCTAATACATGACTGAACCATGGCTGTAGGACGTTGTGTGCTGTCTCACCCTGCAAAGTAGTTGGGTCATTCGCTGTCAGTTGATAACAAACATGTTCGATAATGTTAAAGTTGTTGGTGGCCAACCTTTTCAACAAAATGTCAGTGTTTTTCAAATCCTCAGTGCTAATAGCACAAACATCGAAGAGGTGCTTTGAACTTGTGTGGGCTATTATTTCAACCCAATGGAAGGGGACTTACACATGTCTGCCTTTTTTGTCTTTTCTATTATGCCAAAATCTCTGTCGCATGGTTAAAAAACTATGCCCTGAAGTCATAAACTTTTGTTCAACAGTAGTAAAGTATTTTTTTGTCACTAGGTGCAGCATCACACTGATCAGCCTCCAATTATTATTTTGGCCAATGCAACGGTCTGATCAAAGCTTAAGTGTGCAGACTTGTCCTGATTTGAGCTTTTGAATGTTGGCCTCAACATATTTTTAAATACATGATGTTATTTTAGCTGAATCTCGTTTGCCTGTCTCATTCCATAAAAACATACAGTTTCATTTTTGCGCATGTCATGAATAGCTAAATTGTAGCATAGAGCTGGCGTTGATAAAAAAACATTGTTCTGTGTGAGGTTGGGACAAAATAAAACCTGCTGTAGGTCTATACACAAAACTAAATCGGTAGCATCTGCTGCGTCTTTATCCAGGGCCCAATAATGATGTAGTTTACTTTCAGTTTTTATTTTTTATTCTCACTTTCATTTTTACAATCTACAAGTTGAATGTTGAAGCGATCACAAGTGGCACATGTATCGGACCTTGGCAGACTGAATCTTAAATTAAAATCACTGTTAACCCTAGAAAAGGCAGACACTACATAATGTACCGTCACTCCAACACATTTGTAACAAAAGATTGTAATGAATATTTGACCCATTAAAAATCTTCCAATCTCAAAACGACAAACACTATTGGAAAGGTAATGTTTCAAACTTTAATTTTTGTATTTACAATTTCTTTCTAAAACGTATATTTACATATGTAATCATCGTTGCAGTTTATTAGTTTTCTACAAATCAATCGGCATCCGAATATTCAAACAAAACATAACGAAATAACTCAACTTTTATCAAT
This sequence comes from Philaenus spumarius, assembly GCA_018207615.1. Classification (NCBI taxonomy): domain Eukaryota; kingdom Metazoa; phylum Arthropoda; class Insecta; order Hemiptera; family Aphrophoridae; genus Philaenus; species Philaenus spumarius. The sequence goes on from JAGFPH010000708.1 coordinate 117,678, forward strand.
CTCTACAGCCCGCCCAGTAGGTTTTTTTAGTTAAACCTATATATCGATGGATTCATCACAATTTCCCCTATCCAAAACTTCCATCCAATCAAAAATCGGACAAATAGGTGGGAAGTTATGAAGCGGTTTGTATACCCTTGTAATTGGTCAGTTTTCCAACCAATAAACAGCCTTACTTATTACACGTGACATCTGTGTGACCACAATCCAATTTTAGAGATATGTTGATATCTTTGTAAAGATAATGCTTCAAGCTAACTTTCCCTGTAAACCCAATATGTTTTGTTCGAACAGTTTGTTGTGTATTGCCGTCGGAAACTGACTGTTAATACGTTCTCATCCTACGTATGAATTTGAACCCTAACGTACTTTTTAACATGGGTAGACATAGGAGTTTTCGCAGCCTTCTCATATAGCTTGTATGGACGGGAGGTTTCTATATTTGTTCTCACTTTTGTTATTAAAACTTGGCATAGTTTTCATAGTTGTCTTGTAGTAGGAACATAAAATCTCGTGTTTTCAAAATAAGAAATTTGAAAATGTTAAATGTTTTTATACAGCTTTATTTAGAACTAAATTACGAAACTTTTTTACATTTATGGAAAAAATTACAAAAAACTTTTTATGTAGACCTAAAGTTGAACTTTTATTTTTCGTAACTGAACATTTTTTTGTTTTTTGAGCTAATAACTTTGTAAATTTTACATCTATCATTTTTTTACTGGCATATATAAATGTGTTGAACCTTTTTCTACAAAAAAGCTATGGAACACTTTTGGATTGGGGTTCATTTACTATTTTTGGCGAATTTTGGAATAAATGCTTGCACACGCCAAAAAATCCACTTTCGTTAAAGCTGCCGGTTCTAGGGTTAATTATGTCCCGGTTTAGGTGAAGTTTTACATTACTCTCTGGATATTTAATATGAAATAGTTCCACATTTTTTAAACACTCAATGCAGGATCCAAACACTTTGATTGGCTATTTCTCCGTGAATAGTGATTTTACTGGCAAGGAAATGAGAGCAAAAAAATTGCTAATTACATGAACATCACACTGAAAAAGTTTGCAATATGGTGGCATAATCAGTAAAGCCTCATGTTCGAAAACTAAGGTATGTTTGATTTATAATAAATAAAAATGTGTAGTGAACAGTTACAATAACATGTTGCAATATAAATATTCTTGGTAAAAATAAGTTACCTGCAAAACTATTTTAATTGTGTAACAAAAATTAATTTTTATTTCTTGATTTAATGTGAAGGTATTTACGCCCCTACTACCCCTCCTTTAAATCCGAGCTTACTATAGACTTAAACATAAAATATTTAGACATAATTAATAGTATATTAAAGCAACAATAAAGCAATGAAATAGTTTAAATGTTTACTTACCTCAGGTGTTGATCCAAGATTATTAAAAATAAGGGAATTTTTAGGAAATGCAAAATCTAATTCTGCAAATTGTGTCTTTGTTGTAAACACTAGTCTATCTTCCCTTAAAGTGGCACATGAATATTTGACTAAGTTCAATGTCGGGTGACGATTCATTAAATCGCGTAATAGGATTTTCAAATATTCCATTAGAACATTCTGTGCAAAAAGAGAGAAAAACTCATCAATCATTTCTAAAACACAATTAAATAAAAATGGATACATACTTGAAGATCAGTGATATATTTTTGAGTAAGTTACAAGATAAGAAGGTTACAGTTCTAATAATAAAAAAACATTACTTATGGAGAATTACAAAAAGAAATAGTGTGTACCATTTAGGAATGCTAAAAGTGCCTACATCTTGTAAAATGTCATCTTAAAAGTGGTACATGAAGAAACTGTAGGTCAGTAATTCACAAGCGGACAGCGAAGAAAACAAAATTTTGGTGGAATCATTGTACCTTTAATCTACCATATAACTGTTTTTATTTTAATTTAAGCGATTTATTTGTGTTTAGTTTTATAATAATTGTATGTAACTAGTTTTTATAAAACAATTTATAATTGGATGAACAATCCAAATCATATAAGAAACTATGAGGGTCTCTAATAGCTAACAAAAGCAGGAATGTTAGCATAAAATAAATCATTAAGAAATTAAAACCAAAAGTCAATAATTTCTAACAGAATAAACTTAAATTTACAATCCACAATAACTATTATTACAAGTATGGCTTCTTAAATCATGTAACATAACATTCTAACAATACTTCTAAACCTATCTTTCCAAAATGGAATCAAACTAGAGACTAGTATTAGTAAACAGTATTAGTAAAATACATGATTCCAACATAAACCAAAAGTTATTGTAAACTAGGTACTATTATTTAGTGTACAACCTTAAACTAATATATCTTATTCACCAAAGACAATTGAAAGTTTCAACAAATGTTACGTCTTACTTGTAGATTTTTGTTATTGTTAAAGTAAAAAGAAATTACTATAATCATATTTACAATACAGTAGAGCCTCGAGAATTCAATTCGCAGTAGTTTGAGAGTCTGGGTATTCGAGCTGTGTTCGGAAAGTTAAAAAACAGCTTTTTTGACTATTTTAAAACATCAATTGTAGCGCATCTTCAAAATTACTTTGTTACCGCAGCCCCATTGTAGGTTTAAAATGCCAACTAGTCTTTTGAAAGTGACAAGGGATCGAAGTGGCTGACTTGTGTTCACTTGGTGGGCTTCGGGACACACCACCACTCGCAGGTAGGTAATGAGTCAACATTGAGTCGTGCCGATGCCACTTATAACTCATGTCAGCTCAGTCATATATCCCCTACTTGACTGTCTCCCCCTCTTGTTATTCTAAAAATAGATCAATTTCAATAGTAAACTGTCAGTTCCCAAGGAAGTACGCTCGCTACGCATATCGGTGTTCTGTAACATTGTTGATTATTGAGTGCATTCTTTACTGTTTCTGTTAAAAGTGTTTTTGTTTCTTAAGTTTTAATTTTGATTGTGTTTTTGTAACGATGAGTGGAAAAGTTAAAAGAAAGTTTGTGCCAATTAAAATTAAATTAGAGGTCTTGAAAAGACTAAACAATGCACTTGAACAAGTCCTTGAAGAAACTTGCAACTGAGTACAGTGCCGGTGAAGTATCTGTAGGGGAATGGTGCCGTAATAGAGATAAAATCGAAACATTGTCTACTATTAAATGTACTAATATTTCGACTAGTTAATAAAACATCAAAAAATAAATTATTCTTTCCTTTTGTCCATTTCTAAGCGTATTCCGAGCTTTTTATAGTATCGAGGTTCTACTGTATATATCTATAATATAAAATTTATGTGCAGTAGAACCTCTATAGCAAGACTCTCAAGAGGATTTGGAAAACAGTCTTGTTATCGAGGGACTCTTCTAGTTGAGGTTCGTGCTATCAAGGTTATGTTGTCTAAAAGTCGTACTATCAAGGTCACTGTTTTTTCTGAAACCCCTTAATAGGAAGTGCATTTTTAATCAACCCTCACTAGCACATTTTGTTTTAAAAAGTTCATTTTATTATTATTGTACAGTAACAAAGAATGTACTGTAATGTAACTGGTTAGTAAATAACACACACATTTAAAATATGTACAGTACATAGAAAAAAAAATATTGTACATAGTGCTGCTTACTTAATTGACTAAACGAAAAATGAACATTAAATTACTGTAATTTAAAAACTGAAAATGGAAAAGCTGATAGAAACAGAAAAATGTATTTAACTTTAACTAAAAAGAACTAATTAAATTTACATAAAATATATGATACTAGCGGACCTAACAGACGTTTCCCTGCCCAAAAGTTAGCTTGACTGCTATTAGCTGGTTCAACAAACTTTTGTCAGTTGAGTCACTGACCATGAGAACTATGCACTTTGAAGGATGAACTCTCGCTATAAAGATTCGGTTTCGCAAAAAGACGTGCTATAGAGGGTTAGAGCTGTGATCTGTATTGGGACAAAAATCTGTGCTATTAAGGTTTTTAAAATAATAATAGTCGAGCTATAGAGGTATATTTAACACTAAGCATTTTGACAATCTTATGGAGATTAGAATTATATACTTGTTATCGTAATACAGTAGAAATACAACAATTGTAGAAATACAACTTGTTATCGAGGAAGTCTTGTTATTGAGGGTCGTGTTAGCAAGTTTCTACTTTAGAGTATCAATAAACATATATTTATAAAAAAATAACATTTACATGTTTTTAAAACTGCAATTTTATAACTGTGAGAATTATATACTCTCACACAACATAAGGATATTATTTATTAAAAATTAAATCTCGTATAATTAAATTTTTTCTCGTTTTAAGAATTACAAAAAAATCACTTTTTAAAATATGATTTTAAGAACATAATTACATGACAGACTGATCCATATGCATCTCGAACATCCACTTTAACAAAATATAGTTTTGAACTAGAGGCATTATGTTGATTGGCCAATTTAAGCCAATCCTCATGCAATAAAGTCAAATCTGATCCCACAGAACGACATTTCTTTTTAATAATTGTATCCACTTGCTGCAAGAATGTTTTCAAATATTGCATTGTCTTTATTTCCTCAGGTGACCGCCTGTAAATGTGAGATTTTAAATTATTGCACACAATTAAAGCAACTATTATTTT
>JAGFPH010000708.1:137292-175671 GCA_018207615.1 Philaenus spumarius
ACATAGCCTTAAATATTTGCAGAGATGCGGCGGAGCCCTAAATAATTCTGGAGATAAGATAGAGTCTTAAATAATTGTGGATATGCGACAGAGCTTTAAATAATTGTGGAGATGTGATAAAGCCTTAAATAATTGTGGGAATGCAACTGTCTTAAATAATTGTGAGAGATGCTAAGTAGACTTAAATATTCTTAAATAATTGTGGATATGGGACGGAGCCTTAAATAAATGCGGGAATGCAACTGTGTCTTAAATATTTGTGGTGATGTGATAGAGCGTTAAATAATTGCAGAGATGTAATGGAGCCTTAAATAATTGTGGAGATCTGATAGAGCCTTAAATAATTGTGGAGATGCTACGGAGCCTTAAATAATTGTGGAGATACGGCGTAGCCTTAAATATTTGCGGAGATGCGACGGAAACTTTAAAAAAGCGTGTCCGTGCGATGACGTGAGTTCAATCAATTTTCTCCATTCAAAAAAGTGCAAAACTAAAAAAGCTTTCACTTCAAAAAAATCTAAGTGCCCTTATAAATATACCGATGAAATAAAAATGACATTTCTTAATTTTTTATAATAATAACAACATTTTCTTTCATTTAAAACAAACAGCACTAAAATCGGCCCGGTACATCTTCAGAAGTAGATATAGAGTTTTAACGTAAAACCAAAAAAACTCAAAAAGTGAACTTTTAAATATACCCATGAAATAAAATTGACATTTCATAATTTTTACTTTCTCCACCCTATACGTAGTATATGGAGAAAGTATTGTTTTCGTAAAAACGTTTGAATTTGAATTTTCAGTTGAATTATCTGTTTTGGTGCTCCCAGAACCCCAAAAAATTGTTTAGTGCAATTATCTGTGTTAGTGCTCCCTGAACCCAAAAATATTTTTAGTGGAATTTTTTGTTTTGGTGCTCCCTGAACCCAAAAAAGTGTTTTTAACGTGGTGTCTGTCTGTCAGTGTGTCAGTATGTATACACGACCAGAGGGGACACTATTGGTCCGATTTTCATGAAATTTGGTATGTAGGTACTAAACCCTAATATCTCCAGGCGTTTTTTTCATTTTTTGGAATTTTTAATTTTTAAGGGTAATTTACCCCTAAAAACCAATAAAAAACGACAAAAATGCAAATTTCTCAAAAACGGCTCTAACGATTTTGATCAAATTTTCAGTATTTATAGTGCTTAAGATGCCAAACAAAATGACACCATCCGCTTTTATCAAAACTTCGGCGTTTCATAATTATGGGGAAATGTTAAAAAATAAACAAGTTTATGTTGTCAATCTAGCATCACGGCAACGGCCGTAAGGGATAGCACAACGGTAGAGAAGACGGCCAGTAATTCAAAGGTCGCGCGATCGAATCCCGCCTGGGACAATAACTTTTTTATACGATTGACGTAGGTAGAATATTATTTGTTTGTTTTGTTCTAAAAAGTAGTAAATAAAATGATTAAAAACAATATTATTTTGACTACAGTAAGTTGGGAGAAAGTTTGTGTCAGTTAACTGATACCGTTTATTTTATAATAATGACAATATTTTCTGACATATAAAACAAACAGCACTAAAATTTGCCAGGTAAATCTTCAGAAATAGCTGTCAATAGGTAACCGAAAACCAAAAAAACTCAAAAAGTGCCCTTTTAAATATACCCATGAAATAAAATTGACATTTCATCATTTTTTTATAATAATGACAATATTTTCTGTCATATAAAACAAACAGCACTAAAATCTGTCCTGTAAATCTTCAGAAATAGCTATCAATAGGGCTTTAACCTAAAACCAAAAGAACTCAAAAAATGCCTTTTTAAATATATCCATGAATAAAATTTACATTTCATAATGTTTTGATACTTCAGAAATAGCTATGATAACCAAACGTTTAAGGGTTTACTGAATTATTATTGTATAATAAGATACTCTTAACTGACCAGTTTTATAGTGGAATTTCTTTTAGATACCTATTTGTGCTTCAATTTTTGAACTTTGAATATTTTCTTAATTTGTTTAGTACGCACATAGTTTGTGGAACTGTGTTGCGCACAGTGTCATTTTGTGAGTTTGAGCGAGTCACGTTGTTAATTATACGCACATATAGCAATCAGGTTTGGTCGTACAGTGAAACTTGCGACTTATATAATATCAGTTTTTAAGAAAGGAATCCATATCAAAGTCAACAGCAATCGGAACCGTTCAGTGTTTTGAACTATATTCAGGAGTGTGGAAGATAGGCCACTTGATAGAGAAAACTCTCTAAACATGTTGCAGTCTTACATAGAAAAATTCCAAATTGATAGCTTTGAAAAATAGCACAAGAACATGAGGTGCACTACTCATCTGAAAAAAATATCTTGAACAGTAACCATTTCAAACAATCATCATGTCAAATATAGGATTTGAACACCAATATTAATCCTTGAAATGTAAAATGTTTACGTTTAATAATTTTAAAGTTATTCAAGGGATTTGTGACTTTTCCAACACCATAATATATATAAAAATATATATCACGAGAAAAATTCTAAATGTACTTACTTGATTCTTAGGATGATTCTAGCTCCGTTATGTTTGGGAATCAACCTCATTGTTGCAGGAGTGTTGGTCTTTAATGTTTGATTTAAATCCTCTTCACTAATTTTTTTGTAAATTAGATCGTTAATATAATTATCAACCATCATAGATTTTATACCAAACCATGGACCTTGTTCATAGTACATAATCTTATTTTTAAAGGCCATGTGCTCAGTTGCATAAAAGTTGCCATAAATTAACTGTTTTACCAAATCATTCCACAGCCAAACACATACTTTAGCAAGTACATTTTCTCTCGCTAATTTTCCAGGAAAATTCTTCAACCATTCTACCTCTTTTATATTTATTCCCATCATTAATTCACTAAGTCTAAGTGTTACATTTTTACCAAATGCAAGCAATCTGATTACATTTTTGCAAAATGATTTCAAATTTTTTTTAGAACCAAACATTTTTATTGGAACTACAACATTGATTACTTTAGAAATAAACTTGTAAATTTGTATTTCAGGAATCGGTTTTATCTGGTTTGCCATTCTCTTTCTCCGCTGTTTTAATAACTTTCGGTATATTTCCCTATTAAATTTTGAGCGAAGCAAAGGGGTGTTTTCATTTTGGTCAGTTTCCTGAGAATTATGGTTTAGTTTGAATACTGTCATATTACTGACTTTATTGTTTTCCTGAAAAAGAAGTTTGTAAAGAATTACAATTATTGTTAGTTATGACATATTGTTATACAAGGATTATTGTGTTATTTACAAATTAATAGTGAAACTAATTTGTTATTTTAAAATGGTTTTAGTATTTGCCCAAAGCAGGAAGTCCTTAAAAGAGAAGAGCGGTGGGGCTTGTGTGGAAACTGTCATGTCAACTCACAATAAAGAGTGGTCAACATATTGTTTTCAAGATATGTGCTGATATACTGCAGAAATGTGGGATATTAATCTGTATCCCAGGGTGTAGCAGCTTGTGCTTATTGTTGCTAGGAGTATTTCAACTAGAATATGCAAACTGTTGATGCAAACTGCCGGACAACCTTTAGTTGTAATTAAAACTTTCTTTAGTAAGTAGGTTTCTGCTCAGATGAACAATATTCTTCTCTAACTTCTCATGGGTGCACAGGGATAAAATAATACAGGTGATTTTGTCAAAGAGGATTGAAGGAGTAACATAAATATAAAAGTAGAGACAAGGGAGATTAACTACCATTGCTCCTTTTGCAAAATATAGGAATTTTAATGATAGGGCCTACTACAATTAACTGTGATTTTTACATTATGAGGTAAGAGAAGAGCTCAGCTTCTGTAAAAACTTAAGGTAACAGTTGCATTTCAATAAGAGTTAGGAATTAAAACTAGAAGCTGATCTCCTAAGGACCAAAGTTTTCACAGGGAAAATGTTTGAGTACCAATATGTGCTACTAAAATATGTACTACAATAGAAAGTTGAAGGTTCACGTCATTTTAATACCAAATTGTCCAGAAATTTTTTAAGGCCTTAAATGGACGTTTGTAGTTGTTGCCAACATAGAATACAGAATAGTTCAGAAGTTTCACAACGCAAGTATACTCAAGACTGAATTGTGAATTAAACTAGTTTTTAAGTACCGGTACTGACAATTTTTCAAATAAATAAACCATGCAGTCATAATCAAATACCAAAAGAAAAAATGTTTAATAATATATTTGCACTACCTTTTTTCAATGTATACAATTTTTTATATATCAAAGATTTATTTTACACCGCATCTTGTGATCGCACGAATTTAGAAATTCAGGATTGGCTTTGGTTAAAAAAAGAAAGAAACTTGTAAGATTCGAAGTTGCACCTCACTAAGAGAGATATATTTCTGTCTGTGGCGATCAACAGAAATTGACTGAGAAAACTTTAATGAAATACTCAGTAATGAAATACTTTAGTGAAAACTGAAAAAATATCTAGAAATAAAAATAAATACCCATAACTTAACATATTTTTTTAATTGATTACAAAAAAATCATTCTGATTTTGAAGTTCATTGGAACAAATAATTGTTGGTAAAGTTAACCTATTTTTGAACATTACGCATCAACTTCGTTACAACATTGATCTCAAACACGGGAGAACTGGCTGTAGGGATGTCGTCGAGCGGTACGCATCGTACGCACTACAAACGTGAGCTCACTACTTAATACATAAAATTACTAAAAGTGTTTTAAGACGGCATTTTGTTAAGCCCCAGAACCAAGTAAATTACTCAAAAAACTTGCAATGATAAAATTGCATCTTGGAGTGTTGTTTAAGCAATTAACATATAGGCCTGATATAATTTTTACTTTCTCCCCCTATACCATAGTATATGGAGAAAGTATTGTATTCGTCAAAATTTTCGAGTTTGAGTTTTTGGTGGAAATATCCGTTTTGGGCCCCCCCCCTGAACCTAAAAAAGTGGTTTTCGGAGTGATGTCTCTGTGTGTGTCTATTATGTGTCTGTTATCAGACCTAGAGCTTAAACCAGTCGTCCGATTTTGATGAACTTTGGTATAGAGGTACTAATCCACGGTATCTCCAGGCGTTTTTTTCATTTTTGTGAATTTTTTATTTTTAAGGGTAATTTTCCCATAAAAACCCTTAAAATAACGGAAAAATCAACTTTTCTCAAAAACGGTTCTAACGATTTTGATTAAAATTTTATAGTTTATTAGGAACCTAAAGTACTATAAACTGTAAAATTTTAATCAAAATCGTTCTAGCCGTTTTTGAGAAAAGTTAGTTTTTCCGTTATTTTATGGATTTTTATGGGAAAACAACTTTAATACAAAATCACCTCTCCTACCCCACCCTACAAGTCACCGTGAATCTGTTTAATAATTTAAATATGTTTGTGAGAAAGTATGTGCCAGTTCCTGGTACCGTTTATTTAATGAAGGTTTTTGGGGAAGTAACTTTAACCAGACTAGGGGGCGGAAAAAATTATTGGGCCTAGGGGCGCCAAAATGTTAAATCCGTCCCTGGAAATACTATTTGTCCACATTTATAATTTATTGGAAGAGCTTGTTATGTGTTGTTACATTACAAGTAATCACAGACATACAAAAATCATCTACAAAGAACACTACCATTAGAAGTTACACTGTTATTGGCAACAGTAAACAAAATATACAGCTATGACAAACACCAGTCTCTAAATACAAGGGTTGTCCAGAAAGTAACTTACATTTTGAAATAAAAAAACAAGTAAAAAAAGAAATTTTATTATATGCATTTGAAAGGGACAATCTTCAACTATATTTCTACATAGTCACCATTCAAATTGAGGCAGTTATCAATGATGCACAGGCTTTCCAATTCTGTCTCTTTAAAAATCTGCCGCAATAGATTTCAATTAGCTTACACCGGCATGCATTTCTGCATCACTGTCAAAGCTGTGTTGCAAGCCAGGTCTTAATCAAACACCTCCCATCCAAAACCATTCAAGAGCTTTCGGGTAATAATTAGCCATTTGTGGACATGCTTTTTCAACGAAAACAACATTTTTGGGCTCAATTTTCTCCACTTGTTTTGAATCACTCGCCTTAGTTTTGTCAATGTTTCACAATACTTTTCTGAGTTAATTGTTCAAGGAAATCTATCAGAAGCAATCCATCAGCATCCCAAAACATTGTTGCCATAATCATTTTGGCTGACGTTTGCAAACATTTTATTGGTATCCTGGGAGAACTTTTGTGCAACCATTCCATGGTCTGTCGTTTTGTCAAACAATTGACATGCTTTACTCATGTCTCGTCTCCCGTTACGTCACAATCGAGAAGTACATTACCATCCTTGTCGTTGGCTTTGAGGAAATTAAGCAATGCAACAAGATGTTGTTTTCTGTTGTTTTCCAACAAGATTTTTAGCACCTATATTGCAAAAAAATTGTGATAACCAAGCTTCCTCATTTCAACTTTATGAAATTTGGAGGAAATGAAGCAAGAGTTCCATAATCACAAAGTTTATCATTGATTTTCATTGTCAGATCATCAGTCACAAAGCTAAGCCGACCACTGCGGTCCTCATCATAAACATTGGTGCGGACATTTTGAATCTAAATGCTTCACAGCCACTGCCACCATGGAAATCAAACTGGTTTGAGGTTTTTTGCAACTAAAAACTAATCATTGAATGCAACCTTACGACTAGCGAGATTTTGTATTGAAACGCACATTTCAATAATTTACGAGCAAAGTGGAAAATCATAGTCCACACGCTACGACAGCTTGTTGCGTACTGACTGCAGTAACCTGTTCAAGCCAAGATGGCAGCTCTATCCCCACCCATCGCCACACTAAGCACAAACATTAGTAAACCAGTGGTTGAAATCTAAGGGAGCAGATTTCTTCAGAGAAGGTATTGAAAAGCTTGTGTATCGTTATGATAAATGCCTCAATTTGAATGGTGATTATATAGAAAAATAGTTTAAGATTGACCCTTTCAAATGTATATAATAAAATTTCTGTTTTTTATTTGGTTGGTTTTTAATTTCAAAACTTGGAAGTTTTTGGTTTTTTACAGCCCTTGTAGTAAGAACTATATTTTAGATACTTAATTATTGCATTGTTATAGATATTTAGTTAAGAAAGTATTTTGGGAATGTTGCATTTTTCAATTTATACCTCAAGATTTCAAAGTGTTTAGCTGCATCTTAATAAAAGAATTTTGAATATAATGTAAAGGCATATGAATGGCATAATATAATGGGACCAGATGGTCCATACGTTTATCTAGTTTAAGAAGAGGAATTACTGTTGATTTTAAGTAACTTTTTATAAAAAATTAAACTCCCAAATATATGATTCTATATTTCAGAAACGAGTTATATATGCAGCAAGTGTTTTTAAGTCACTTGGGGCATACCAAATAAAAATAACATGAGTAGAGCTTCAGATGATATAGATAAAAAACAGTGCAAATATTACTTTTTTTAATTAATTAGGGAACAAAGCATTTTTTGGCCGAAGTCATAGTAATATTCAAAGTTGTAGATCATTAAACTCTATATCGAATGTGAGCAAATTTGTTCAAGTTGGGATTTTTATGGAAAGTTGGCTTTCATCAGCTTTTAAGCTGATCATATATATATTGGTTTAATCCCTTCCAAAGTTCATTATGGACTTACTGCCATTAATGTTACATAATATATGCCTAACAAACACACATATATATTTAAATACATAATATATATTCCTGTTTAAAATGCATGAACACTATTTTTCCTAAGAAATTCATGTATGTCAAATAATCTGTTTATAAAAAATTATAAAATCAGTTAAAATGGTTCTGCAAAGGTTTACTTTTCAAAAAAACTAAGGTATTTGTAAGGTGATTGTAAAATTTTAACAAAGGTATAAAATGGAACAAAGGCAAGTTTCATGACAAAAGCTTATGGAAAAATTGAGAAACTAAATCAGATCAAGATATGATGAAGTTTGAAAACTGTCTTGCTCTCTAATGAAGTTCCCCTACCAACTCTACTCTACTAGACTACGACCCATTACTCAGCTCACCTTAATCATGGTTAATATATACATGCCATTAACTGTCATTTTACTCAATTCCAAAGCTTTAACTTTTAAAATGTCTAATTATAAATTTTCCAAAATACTTAAATTTTTTGTGGTTTTTCAAACTTTTCTTATGCAAAAATGCACCGATTAAGACTTACAAAGTATAATTTTAAAGGCTTTTTAATTTACTACAACTTTTCCATTGAAAGTATAGCGTTCCATCCAATGATTTACAAAATATAAATGAAAAATAAGGCAAATTTTTGTTAGTTTTTATTGCTTCAATAATTCCACAATAAAAATCATTGTTTCCGAATGTGGTATTTTCATCAACAAATTATTCCCCAAGTCATAACGCATCGATTTGCTGTTAAATTTTGTAGCATAAAAAAATCTTTATTGACGGGTCTATATTAGACTTCTACTAACTTTAGAAGGATGAGATTCAACATTGACATTCAAAAATCTTGTGGCTGATTTGATGCTCTTGTTCAGTTGTCTCTTGGATATAGTTTATTGTAATCATGGATAATGTTATTGTTTATCTAAAGTCCCGATCATTCGTATCACGGCAGAAAGGAAATACATTGCTTATTATTATCAGTTCTTAGGGTTACTGTTATCACTTTTTTCTGTCAGAGTGACAAAAAATACCTTGCGCCAACATGCTGCAATACAGAAAGAATGGTAAACAGTACAGTTTGTGTAGAGTATGAATCGAGTAATAGAATATAATAAATAAACACTTGTGGACTTGAAGTTGAGTGATCGCATCGGGCATCAATAATTTCTTTTTAGTTATGAGTGTACTAGGTTTTTAACTACAGAGTAGTTTTTCTTAAATGTCAATCATTTCTGTTTTCAGTTGTGTTTCTGAACTGACAGAGGTTAGTGCCACATGATTGTTATGCGTACCATTTACGTTTGTATCAAATCAGAAAGTTATCATTGTTTACTAAAGCATAGTTTAGTTAAGAGTAATTTGTACCAAGCGGATTTAAATCATTCATTAAAACAAAGTTTTTGTGTGCGAGCAATAGGCCTACACTATACTAATTAATCATGGTGGATTCACAAAAATAAAGTCACGGTTTAAATTTCAAAGATAAACTTTCAATTTTAGAGCGTTTCGACAAATTACCAAAAATGAATCAGCGTAATGTGACAGTGCAGTTAAAAATTTAGCAGCCTCTTTTGTGCAAAATTTAAAAAATCATAATGTTATAAAATCTGTTTAGAAAGTCAATTTAATTTTAAATTGTAAGAGAAATTGTGGTGGAAAAGAGATTCAGGACGAACCTATATTAAAAGTGAGGCTTACAAATATTCTTGAACAGGAAGAACATGCTAGAATTCGTGGAAACATGAACACTTTGGAAAACATGGAAGATTCAGTGAATGCAAATGATTTGGCAGAGAAAACATTATTAATGGATGCATTACATGTTATCAATATATTGTTGAATAATAATGTGACTGCTAACACAATACCAAACTGTTTAGGAAAAGTAGATTTTTACAGGAATCAAGTGGAATAGAAACCTAAAGAAATCGTGTCAGTACAACCATTAGATATAAGTTAATGTAATTTTGTAATGTCCTTCGCCATGGCGTTGAACAGAGATCATTTGATTTTCAAAAACATTACGAGTATGAACAATTATTTAAAAACCAACTTCAAAATGAAAATAGAGAAACCAGTTTAGATGTTTTTTTAATGTGGAGACATGAAGCTACAAAACCGGTAGTCCCATCAAAATAAGAACAAAAAGGACTGTAGACGGACATCAAGGTATGTAAAGATATACAACTGTTCTGGAGGCATTATAGTATAATGAATAAATAAAATGTCATACTTTTTATAAAGATATAAAATGACATATTTTTGATTGTGAGACTTTATACTATTTTTTATTTGCATCAATCAAATTTTAAATTTAATAGTTAATATTATTAAAATAATTAGTAACACAACTAATTTCTTAACTAAAAATCTTGATAACAAATGTAAATACATTACCTTTATTTTTGGGTTGATATACTTGCGGTAAAATTTTGTAAATGGGTAAGTTTGAGCTGTAGTTTCTAAAATCTTAACAAGTATAGGGCAAATATTTTCCATGTACTCCATAACATTATCATAGTTGCTTTTCATAATTTCCTTCAAATCAACACCAACCTCTTGGGTCAAGATTGTTTCTATTAGCTTATTTAAACATTTTTCATCTTTCAAAATCTTATAATTTGCTAATAACGAGGTGTTTTTGCTCCATTTGCGAAGGTGGAAAGTGCTGTAAAATGCAGTTTTAATATTTAAATCTTCATTTAATTTAAAACCTCTGCTAATTAATTTTGACGGCTGTTTTTTTGAGTTATTTCCTGATTCATATGTTATTGCTGCTCCTTTTTTGCATTTATAATACACTTTTTTAGTACTGCTTTTGTTGAAATGTTGCCTTACTTGCTCTTCTCTTAAACACATATAAGATTTTGGTGATATAGCAATGAATATATAGCACTTTCTAAATAGAAAGAGCATTAACTTTCGGCCAATAATCTCATACAGTTTCTGCCAAGAGTTAAGTTTGAAAATATTGCCAAGCTTATAAGGAATTCCAGGTTCCTGTGAATAGTTAGGTAGATGATTTTCTCCGTATTTAAGAAATAAACAATTTATTGAGCATTCAAAGTCTTCCCAAGAAAGTTTTTCTGTTTCACTTACATCATCCGGAAACGCTAAGGACTTTTCATAGGCTATTAAAACATCACCTATTTTGTTTAACACTTTATTTATTGCCGCATTAGCAGGAAAATAGGAGTAAACAACTTCATCCAAACTTTTAACATTAAATTGGGTCTTCAACACTTCCATTTTCTTCAAATAAACTGAACAGAAAAATAAACAAATTATTACAGGCAATAATATTGTATAACACAATATTATAACTAATAAAGTTATGCTGGTGTTAGTAAACAAATTTAAACACAATTAGGAATGATTAGAATGACTGAACAGCCAGTTAGCTGTTGTTATAATAAAATTGTTCCAAAATTATAATGGAGCACTTACCATTAATGATTCTAAAATTTTCACTAAATCAGTATTGTTTAAAGAACTTTTGTAATGTATTATCTTCAGGACTGTTAAAATTAATATTTTTAAATTATTAGGTCGGTTTGTAGAGCACATATTTAACAAATGAGTTTGTTAAATTCAAAATTGGTTACATCTTTTAAGGTGCAACAGAGAGACTGTGATATTTTATTTGGTTACAAATTTAATTTGCCTTGAATTCATTATTTTGTTAAATAGAACACTAAATATTAACCCTAGAAGGGAAATATTAGAATAGAAACCTTTGTAATTTTTATATTGTTGGAAAAACATGAAATTCACTACTTTTTATAAATATAGATACAATATTACTAATTCAGTTATTCTCTCTAAATTTTTAACAAATTTTCCAACTGTTGTATCATTTTGAACACATTTAAACCATAATCAAGTTAAAATACCAGTATTATTTATACATCTGAAATCACAAAAACATTTTAATCTTATTTTGAAATAAGCTACAGTGTCAATGTTTGGTGCTTACGTTTGAAAGTTTCATCTTTTCATACACTTACCGTAACACATATATATTCTTCAGAGATTTTCTGTTAAATACAAGCGGTTTCTATTTCTTTTATATTAGCCCCATTTGAAGTACCTAATTCTATCTCTTTGACATGGTGCAACGATCTACTACCCCCTTAGCTCAGTTCTACCTCGCTTTTCGCAATTTAACTAATTAGTGTTTAAAAATAATTAAATTGATTAGGGGAGGCAGGGGAGCATTGACCATAGGGGAGGTTTGACCCACATTTGAATTTCCCGCTCTAAAGCTGGCTAGGACTGATTTCATACTGTCACATGTTATAATTGGAGGGAAACTACACTGTGCTAGTAGATGAAAGCAAGACATCACATTGTTTGGTTGTTCTGAATATTTGAAGATTTTTAGCAGTTTTCATGTAAGTATTTGCCTTTATCTGTAAGAATATATCACTAGAAGTATTAAAGATAGCCTTTAGTTTAAGTTTTCAGTTTGAAGACAATATAATTCTCTTTAAAACAGTATAGTTATAAGTTACCTAACCTCAAATATTAGAAACTTAGAAAAGAAAAACAAAAAAATGTGCACTTTGGGAGCCTTGACCCACTTGGCATTAGGGAGGTTTGACCATATGGTCAACCCTCCCGTATGGAGTTTTGAACACATGGCTAAACCTCGTTTTAATTAATTTTGGATCACCTTTTTAAAGATGTGTTTTTCAATCATCCTGTAAGCAATATTATGATTGTATCAACACTAAACATGATTTTATTTAGGCCCACACTATTCATCTTGATATAAATGAATAGGTCTATGACTAATAGACTCAATGTCTAAAACATTTGCCCTAAAACTTGGCACTAATAACAAGGTAATATTTTCAGCTTTATATTGTTTTTTTATAAATTAAAATAATTAATATTATCTTTGTAAGTCAATCTTAATCCCCATGCATCTTAGATGTATTGGATATTTTGAATTTATAATCTTACAAAGACTGGATAAAATTACTTGTATCCAAAATGTATAAATCAACTACTGTTGGAGGTGATAATAGTGGGATTACTTTGATAAGATTCATCCTTTTCACTTAGACCAAAATAACTAATAGCCTAATGTATTTTTTGTTTCAGAATGCCATTTTTTTGGAAACCGAAGGAAGGCAGTAAGAAGAGAACAAAGCATTCTCCAGAACACATGCGGGCCGCAGTGCTCAGTGTAGTGAATGAACAAAGTTCTATTCGAGCTACAGCAAAACTCTATAACATAGATAGAAAAACTTTAGAAAGATATGTGACAAAATATCGATTAAGTGAAAATAAAAATGAAATTTCATTTAAACCTAATTATAAAACTGGGCAAGTCTTTAGTGACCAATTAGAACTGATGTTAGCAGATTACTTAAAACTAGCAGCAAAGCTTCACTACGGTCTAAGTCAGAAAACCATAAGAACTTTTGCATATGAATTTGGACATGCAAATAACATAAAAATGCCTGATAACTGAGAGTTGAAAAACAAGGCTTCATATGATTGGGTACGTGGTTTTATGCATCGCAACCCGAGATTATCACTTCGCACTCCACGCTCAACAAGCCTAAGTAGAGCAACCGCATTTAACAGAAGTACCGTTGGAGACTTTTTCAATAACCTCAAGTTGCTCATGACTAAACACAAATTTGAGGCTCATTCAATTTATAACATAGATGAAACTGGAGTGACCACTGTACATCAACCAGGAAGAATCATTGCAGAGAAAAACTCCAAAGAAGTGTCTAAAGTGACATCCGCAGAGAGAGGCACTTTAGTAACTGTCTGTTGTGCGATATCAGCAATTGGAAATACTGTACCTCCATTTTTTGTGTATCCTAGGGTTCGAGTCAAGGACACAATGACCAAAGGCGCTCCACCAGGGTCTGTTGCAGCTGCCAACCCCAGTGGCTGGATGATTGGGGATAATTTTGAGTTATATTTGGACCATTTCATCAAATATGTAAAATGCAGTCAAGATTCCCCTGTTCTTGCAGTTTTGGACAATCACGATTCACACATAACACCGGCTGGGATTCAGAAATGCAAAAGTAATGGGGTCTTCTTACTAACTATTCCCCCGCATACAAGCCACAAACTACAGCCTCTAGATCGTGGTGTATTTGGGCCTTTTAAGACATATTTTAATCAAGCGGCTGACAATTTTATGGTCAATCATCCAGGGAAGCCTATATCTATTTATGATATACCCGAACTTGTTGCAGTAGCATTCTTCAAAGCCATGACCCCACAAAATATCATTAAAGGGTTTCAAAAATGTGGAATATATCCATTTAATTCTGAAATTTTTACTGATGAGGAATTTTTAAGTAGTTATGTAACGGACCGACCAAATCCTACAAGTCAAACTCAGCCTACCGAATGTATTCCAAATGAAGATATGCCTAATACAATGAATGATGTTCAACCAATCATAAGCGTACCTTCAACATCAACCGATCTTAATCCAGGACTGCCGATTGTAAGCCCCGAAATGGTTAGACCTTTCCCAAAAGCAGGTGCTAGAAAAAACACAAGAAAAGGACGGAAACCTGGGAAGACCCTTATTTTGACCAGTACACCAGTAAAAGAAGAAATTGATAAGGAGTATGCAAGGAAATTAGCAAAAAGAGAAACTACAGGAAGAAAGAAAGCAACGAAACCAGAAAAACGAAGGAAGACTGAAGCAAAAAGAACATTACGTAAGAAGCTCAAGTTTCACGATGATTCCACTGACCAATCAGATGACATGAACACTGACTATAGTGATCCCGATAATGATTTGGAGGACTTTACTGATTTGGAAATATTAGCGGAATTCAACTTGAGTGTTGGAGATTTTGTACTGGTGAAGTTTTGCACGAAGCAAACAACGGCACATTTTGCTGGATCGATTTCATATATTAATTCATTTTCTCAAGAATGTGAAGTGGTATTTTTACGAAGAAAAGACTCTGGACATTTTTCTTACCCTGACATAGAAGATCGGTCAGCTGTTTTGAAGCAAGATATAGTGGCTAAACTTCCTCTCCCCTTATCAAGCGGTGGGACGGAAAGGGTAGCTCTTAAAATGACATTTGATTTTGACTTTAGTAAATTTGAGAATGTTGGATAGTGAAGTTAAAGTTTATTTTACAATGTAATTAAATACTGTATTTATAATAACCTAGTATTTTTTGTTTAGTTATCCTAAAGCCTGAGAATAGGTGCACATATTTACGTGTGGGTCATCGCTCCCTTAGCGAGGGTCAAGCCTCCCATACATGGGGAGGTTTGACCATAGTTACAGGTTATTAAAAAATATTTTATTTTCATATAAAATAATTTAAATTTCAATATGTCAGTACATAGATTGTGAGGTAAAATGTTTAACAAGCAATCTCTGATGGTGTTCACAAATATACATCAAAAATTGAAAAATACAAAAATGAAAATGTAAAATGCGGGTCAAGCCTCCCCTCTCTCCCCTACCTTTTTTGGCTCCTGGCTAGCTCCACCAGTCAAGTCAAGAGGGTAGCTCGTCTTTGCAAGGATATTTATCGTTAGTTTCTTACCTTACGATAAAACCCTTAATTATTTTTTGCTAAGGAATATTTATGATATTTAATTTTTTAGAGACTAAACCCTGCCCGGAGTCGTGCCTTTCGGAGAACAGTAATCTTCGTTATATCCAGCCAATCCTTCCTTAATATTAGCACTTCTTAAAATTAAATTTGGATTTGGTAATTTACTCAGAATAAAAGATTTTTTATTTGGAGAATAGAACATAAATTTTAATCACTCTTAATTTATATTATTTATATGATTTAACAATCGGATCCTTTGTCCTTAAATTACTAAAAAAAAAATTCCTTAGCTAAAGTTTTGTGAAATCTTTTCTACACAATGTAACTTCAAAATCAATAAAAAATAACCTTTTTGTGAAAGATAGATAGAATATGTATACATTTATTTTTTATAAATTTTATTCCCCAAAATTTAAATATTAAAAATTTTAAAAGTAACGCCCTACTCGTCAATGCTGTAAACTATGAAAAATTATAAAGGTGTCTCCGACACTACCTTGTTTCGTATACGGTGTATTCCTTCTTGGAGATCCTGAGTCCGGGATTGGTGCGATGTTCTAGAAGTCCCGATCTGGAACGCTGTTCTGGAAGTCCAGGATCTTGTCCTTCGATGTCGCCTTTCCGTGAATTCGTCTGGATTCCTCCTGTGAGTTCGAATGCCACGTGATAACAGACCTCGCCGCTGTTACCCTGGATCTTCCCTTGAAGTTCTCGGCGATAGTATTTTCGACGAAATATAGCGTTTATTTTACTACGCTATGAACTAGATTGATTTTTTTTCTGTTGTATACTTTACTAAATATTTAGATTTACGAAGTATTAAAATCTTTGAATTTATTATGCTCTGCTGTGATACGATGATCTAACGAGAAGCGTGGAGACTTTCCCGGAGTTTCTATTACGACTGTTGAAGTGACCCGCGTTTTACGGTTAACTCCTGCAAAAACTTATACTCTGCTGTGATACGATGATCTAACGAGAAGCGTAGAGACTTTCCCGGAGTTTCGATGAAGACTGACGAAGCGAACCGCGTTTTACGGTAAGCTCCGGCAAAGGCCTATATTAGCCTACCAACCCTTTTATTCAATTTCCCTTTTGTTTTTGGTGTGGCGCTCGGGCTGTAATTACTATAGAATTTTTTCCTTATTTTTCCCATAATCCTGGTTGTTTTCTCTACCCGAATATATGTAAAAGTTATATTTTTGGTATTGTTTTTAAAATTAATCGATTTGGTACATTGGCAATTATATTGGCTAGACTGTAGAATGGGCGTGTCTTTACCTTTGGTCGACCGACAATTCTCTTCAAGAAAAATAATCAACTTCTGCCTGTTCCTTTTGGTTTGCGAGTTTTGTGACCATTTATTCCCAAATTGCTGTAACTCGGCTTCCCGTGATCGGATCGGGTTCTGGATGATGTCATTTTGTTCAGCTTGGTTTACTGGCTACGCACAAACTCGATTCGTAGTTGTACGACGTCGCGTTCCCGTTCCACACCTTTTTCGCGATCGCGTTTTTCTTTACTCGCGGTTTTTCCAAATTATAAAGTTTTTTATATTTTTTATGGTCATACTGTATTGTTTACGTCTTTCCACTAAACTAGTCTTTTACCCTTTTTGAATTGGTTAATTATTTGTTGAGTTATTGTCCTTTTCGTATCATCACTTTTTGTCTAAATATGTTAACACCCCTTTTACCTTAAATTAATCCTTTTTTCTATCTTTCACAGGTTTTGACATTTTATACTAATTATTATCTCTATTTTTATATCTTATCATTTTTTCTATTAACCCTTTATTTATAGGTGAAAATAGGCATTTTACTTTTTTACCTAAAAACGTTAATAACTCTTAAATTTATTCTTTGATATTATTTAAATGTGACTAATTTTGTTAAAATCTTTATTTATTTTAATTAATTTACTACTTTTTACTAAAACTGTACTTTAAACTACTTTGATTTAATTTTCCTTTTTTAATTACTTTTTATTTAATTATTTTTATATTTACCATTTAATTTTAACAAAAACTTTTTTGGTAATTTGTCTATTTTTCTAATGGTCTCTCAATACCCTTATAAAGATTTTAAAAATTTTCAAAATTCTGACTTTTAACTTTTTTCCTCACTTTTATTTTGCTAATAACTTTTTATTCCTTTATTTAATTCCAAATTGTTATTTGACTTTTTTATTACCATGATTATTCTACATATTTTGATACTTTAAAAACAACTTTTTTATTAAAATAATTTTTCCATTGTTCTCTAGCCAGCTTGTTTCATTTGGCTGCTGAGATTCAAACAACTTTGAACATGAAAAGTTAGCCTAACTTGCTCTGTATATTGGTGTCTGAAGGACTTAGTAGATTTTACAAATAAATTGAAAAATTATTTCATTGAGCGGATATGCCTATTGCTTAATCCGTCTCAATGGCTCTAATCATCTGCAATTCATAACTACTTAAGCCTTTAGATAAAATAAAACCTGAACACAAAATCTCACAATAAATATGTTACTAACCTCAAACGCTTTTCAACGACAATGTCGCCATCCTCAGTGATGCACGGGCTACAGTAACCAAACTATAACTCATACTTAAGTTTTTGTATGATACTTAACTTTTATACTTAAGCCCTCTTTATTAATTTGTTTAACAAAACTATATTTCTGTTGTTCACTATTTTAGAATTGTTACAAATTTTCCCCCGTAACCTATACATGGGTTTGCTGAATAAAAAATGTCTGCATTAGATTAGAATATTATGGGATGGACTCCTTGAAGAAGGACCCTTGGTTGATTGCCCTTGATAGCTGATCAGAAACCTCTACCCTTTGTGATTTTTATTTAAACTGTTATATTAGTATTATCTTGTACCTGAAAGGATGTTGTAGTTTGATTTTAAAGATCAGATTTTTAACTGCCTACTTACTTATCTATAGTAACATGGTTCAGTAACTAACCTCATAATTGTATTTTTCTTTTTCTTACTGAAGTACATATTTTAAATCTTGTAAACTATAATTTTCATTGCAAAAGAGGTGTTTAGTGTGAATTTTATTATTGGGACCAAAGGTAGCTTGGATTATCAAATATAGTAGGCTATGTAAATGTGACTAATTTATTAGAACATAATGTATGAAATTATTATACTTTTAAAAGGTTACATATGGATTAACATATTATAAGTTATAGATTACACTGATTTGAACAAAAACCCCGAACCACAAAACAAGGAAAAAAACAATAACTAAACCACTAAATTGCAAGTTATGTTTAATACGTTACCCTTATGTACATTTCGATGACATAATCATCATCCTCAGATGGTTTTAACTCTACTAAAACGTTTTAAACATAACTTACAATTTAGTGGTTTAGTTATTGTTTTTGTTCCTTGTTTTGTGGTTCGGGTTTTTTATTCAAATCAGTGTGATTTTGTCGCCTCAGTGCTCTTTTATTTGTTTAAGAAATAGATTATTTATGCTTTTGGATTATTAAATTTCCACAGTACTTCATAAAGTGAGACTAATGAAAAGTATTTTTATAATATTTTTTCTTTAAGCCTTTCTTGTAAACAATTATTATCTTATGCACACCTGGGTATTAGTGCAGATGTGTGACCAGCACTTTTAATAGAAAGACACAAAACTTCACTTTTACCTACATATATATCAGAAAATATACACTTCACTGATAGCGGAAAATCAAATTTTAATAATTTAAATCAGTCCAGTAAAATCTCGATACAGTAAAACCCCGGTTAACCGAACTCGGGCGATCCGAAATGCCTCCAAAAATCAGAAATGCAAAAATAATAGCCCTATTGTATGTACAATATTTAATTTATGTTTTTAATCAAGATTAGAACCTTTTTCTACAACTTAAACATCTATTTAGAAATGAAGTAGTGGCTTTAAAAAATTTGAAAATGTCAAATTTTGAATTCAGTTTTCTCAGAACCGGATGGTCCCATCAAAATCGGTAGAGGAGGACTCCACTATAGCAACACTACTAACTCTCTCCCCCTTCCTAAGGGACAATTCACACCAACATTGCCGACACACGCTATGCCCGCTATATATCGCAAGCATACGCCTGGGAAGCGATTTTTTATAAAAATAGCCGCTATGTTTCTACTGATACTCGCCTTTCTTTCTTCCTCTCCAGGTGCCAAGTCGACTTCCAAAACCACGTGTTGTTTGTTTTCATTAAGTTACATAGCCTGGCATTGAGTTCATAAACTATTAAGTTCAGTATTATACTATATATTGATGTATCGTAATCCTAAAAATGTCATTTTAACTTAAGGGTCTGCTCCAGTAAACGAGAAAGCATCCGGAAACGCAAGCGCTTCTCTCTATAATCGTATCTAAACAGTGCAGCTGAGCGCTTTGACATTGCCTCATTTCAAACCATTTTATAAATCCATCTTTTGTAATTGAGTGCTGCAAAAAAACTGAACATTCTTTATAAAATTTCGGATCCAGCCTGCAAATTATTTTTCATTATTATTTTGTTATTGTGTAAGGAAAAAATTCTAACTTTGTACTTACAAAATGTTAATTACATAACAAAAGGAAAGCATTTTTAAGAAATCTAAAATGCAAGACGGATGCGTATTATAATTGTGCTTAAAAAGAGACCTTGCAAACAATTTTATGATAAAAAATAAACAAAATAAATGGTTTGAAATTTAACATTGCTCTTATGGGATAAAAGTCCAAGATGGCCGCCACTACAACAGACCCTTAAATAAAGAACATAAGTGTAGCTTGCAAAGAGATTTTTAAATTTGTTTGGGCTTCAAAACCTTTCAAAACTGTAGTGTTAGATGTTCGTAGCTTAACCGAAAAAATTGTTACACGTAACGGCTTCCCTCCCTTTAGTTAACCGGGGCTTTACTATATTTTATGATATCTTCAAGGGCATGAAGGATAGGAACAATATACCGACATATTCACTATATCGAGAGTAAAAATACATTACATCAAATTTATTTTATAAATATGTTCTGTGTATTTTTTACTAGTACGTGTATACATAAACAATTCTGTACTTAAATACAATAGTATGAATTTTACATTATTATATATACAGTAAATTAAAACTAAATAAACATGTATTTTTATAAACATACTATTTTTGAAAATAGTAATACATTTTTATTTGCATTAAAACTCATTTAATCAAGTGCTGCCTATTGTGTGTGTCTAAATATTGTGAATTGCCTCGAACACATTTTCATCCGTATTTGATTCCGATAAAAAATTATGTATGCAATCGATCAATTTCTTGGCCTCTTTAGGACTGATACACACAACTTCTTCTGGTTCTGCTTATTCTTCACCATCCACATTGTCTGTTTGAATTAACATTTCACAGTTGTTAGCATTCCATTAACTGCAACGTCGTCTTCAAAATTAACAGTCTTGAAAAGTGTTGAGATTATCTTCATTTTGTGACAAGAGATGCCATTCGATGGAGGTTTGGATTTCATTTTCCGGTTCCATGGCCGATATATCCTTCTTTAGGAAACCACAAGTTTTGCAGTAATTTTTTATTGTGGTTGCCGTTAGCTATTTCCATGCTTTGTCCGAGATATTCATTGCAGAATACAATATTATTTTAAGGTCAATGTATTCTTCTAGGCTGTCCAGAAGTTGCATGACTACATCCGTCCTATAAAAGGTTTTGAAAATGTTGATGATGCCTTGGTCTAACGGCTGTAGAATTAAGATAGTATTGGGCGGAAAAAAAGCGATCTTCACATTATTCAAAGTAGGGGTATGGTTGTGAGCGGTACAGTAATCCACAAAAGAAGGACTCGCCATTTCTGTTATTCCATTTCCGCATTTAAAAATGAAACCCACTCATTAAATAAATCACTCGTCATCTACGGTTTTTGGTTTGCCCGATATGTCATTGGGAAGGGTGTAATGTTTTTGAAACATCTTGGTTTAGCAGATTTGCCGATCATTAATGGTTTTGACATCTCCGAATCATCCATGTTAGTTACCAACAAAATGGTTATCTGTTCTTTGATACTCTTACTGCCGTGACATTTCTCTCTTCAAAACACTTCGAGTGATCCAGGAGGCATTTAAAAAGTAGTCCGGTCTTGTTCATATTAAATACATTTTTGGCCACGTAATCCACTTGATTAGTTCTTCCCATTTTTTGGTAGAAACATTTGCACTCTTCCCACTCAGTTTTCAAAATTTAATGTCGTGACGTTTCTTAAATCTATTAAACCACCCATCACTGGCCCGAATGTCTTCACTTGAGATTCCTAATTTTAAAGCGAAGCTCTTTGCTTTTTCTTTCATAATTTACCCTACCATTGACACATTGGAATTTCTAGCCTGGTTAAACCATTTAATCAATGATTTTTCCAGAAACTCACCTTTTTAAAAACGTTTCCTTTTGCCATTGGTATTGGCTGTGTTCATAGCTTCTTCATTTTTAAGAAATGATGTTACTGTTGATGGCGGGACATCAATTTGTTTTTCACCACTTTTTATTGCTGCTATGATTTCTTTTTTCTTTTAAAGGAGAGATGTTTTCTTTTAAGGGCCTTGGTAAAGGCTGAAGAGAGCAATGTTTAATATGAGTCAGCAACATCCAGTGTAAACAAAATCCTGAAAAACCTTCAAAACACGACTCTCATTCATCAGTAAAATATTAATTATATAAGATCAAACTTGTGTAAGTACGCCAACTAATCCAACTTTAATTTAAGTTAATCTTAACTTATTAATCTATCACGATTTCGGTCAATTCGACAATCATCAGGAAAATAAAAAAATTAATTCACAAAACACAACACTAACATAACAAATAACTTTCACTCAGTGTGGAGATCGTGAAGAGAATAATGTACAAGGAGAGGTCCAAAAGTTCCTCTCCTATTATAAAAATAAAAGAGAGATAAGGCTTTGTTATTTCTGTTTAGGTCTAACTTTAGGATGAAAGAAGGTACAATCTCAGAAGTTTCCTGTTAGTCGTTGTTTGTCTACACACCAGTTAACATTTTATCTTTTTATAACATGGATAAAATTGAGTAACGAGCGATGATTAGTCACGCCAGGAAATATCGAACAGGACATTTTCAGTTGCAGCTGAATGATGAACATCTTAAGAAAAAAGAAATTTCTCGGATGGTCGGAGTATCGGCCACGACAGTTCTCAGAATCTTCCATGAACATCTAGACATGGCCAAAGTGAGCGCAAGTGGATGCCCCAAAACTTTCCTTCATTTCAAAAAGGTGCTCGAGTGAACTGTTTTTTTTGGCTCTGTTTGAGGGTGACCATTTGACCTAATAGTCACTGAAGACGAGACTTGGGTACACTACTACCACCCTGAGAGCAAGTAAGAATCCATGCAGAGGCACAAAAAAGGCAGTCCTGCTCCAATCAAGTTCAAAACGGCAATATCAGTTGGAAAAGTGATAGTGATCATTTTTTGGGATTTCAAAGGAATAATGATGATTGATTATAAAGAAAAAAATACTACAATTACAGTTGCATATAATGCTAATGTCTTGCGCTGCTAAAAGAGAAAATCAAAAACAAGGAAAAAGGGCTTTTGACCAAAAGTTTCTTGCTGCTACACGGCAATGTGCCTGTTCACAGGGCACAAATAGCAATGGCCACTCTGACCGAATGCTGTTTTCAGGGAATCAGCCACCCAACGTAAAGCCCCGACCTCGCTCCCAGTAACTATTATTTGTTCCTAAACTTGAAGCGCGACCTCTGTGGATGTCAATTTCATGACGAGGAAGCTCTCAAAAACGCTTTGAAGGCACATTTTGAGGATTAAGAAGAAGAGTACTTCAAAAGGGAAGTAGAATTATTTTATCAAAGGTTCAACTAGTGTATTCGTCTTAAGGGAGAATATACAGGGTGGAACAAAGTTAGTGTTAAAAACTTCGG
Organism: Philaenus spumarius; assembly: GCA_018207615.1. Taxonomy (NCBI): domain Eukaryota; kingdom Metazoa; phylum Arthropoda; class Insecta; order Hemiptera; family Aphrophoridae; genus Philaenus; species Philaenus spumarius. The sequence continues at coordinate 160,487 of JAGFPH010000708.1, forward strand.
GAAATTTTTCTATGGGTCAAAAGAAATAGAAAATGAAGAATAATATTTCTTCGAAAAACGCTTAATTTTCTGAATATCCGCCATTTTGTTTTTTTTACTAAATAATTAATATGTAGAGAACGGATTAACCGATTGAGTTGAAACTTGGCATGAAGTTTAACCTAACAATGATCTACCTTAATAAAAGTAAGCGATTATATCCAATCATGCACTTTAAAATGGCGGCTGTTTGAAAATGTCAGACCTAAATTACTCAAAAAATGTCAAGATACCTTTTTTGTAGCCCTGTTAATTCCCTATCGCATGATTTAACTTTCAAAACAATCGGATGAAGAATAATAGTTAAGTTAACGGTAATGACAGCAAAAGTACATACAATATTGCTGTGTTTACTGTGTTGGTATAGGATGCCGGGTTGAATAAACCAATTATTAGGCCCTACACATAACTTAGCTTTATCCTTCATTCGATTGTTTTAACAGTTACACCAACCGATAGGGAATCAAAAGGGCTACAAAAAAAGTGTCTTACCATTTTTTGTTAAAATGTACGGGTTTTGAGTAATTTAGGTTTGAAATATTCAAACAGCCGCCATTTTGAAATACATGATTGGATATAATCGTTTATTTCTCTTAAGATAGGTCATTGTCAGGTAAAATTTCATGCCAAGTTTGAACTCAATTGGTAAAACCGTTCTCTAGATATTAATTATTTAGTAAAAGAAACAAAATGGCAAATATTTGGAAAATGAAGCGTTTTTCGAAAAAATATTATTCTTGATTTTATATTTATTTTGACTCATAGAACCATTTTTTGCCGAAGTTTTTAACACTAACTTTGTTCCACCCGTATTAAAAATAATGCCCAATGAACATAAAAAAAATATATTAATCAGAACAGGAACTTTTGGACCTCCCCTCGTAGATACAATCAAAGATTTGTACATCTGGCCGGTTGAACGATACTGAGCAATAATTATGTTCCTCCCTCTTAATCTCTGTCAGTTTAGGCTGAATGGGTTTCTCAATTAACATGTCGTACAACATAAAAAACGAGAGCTGGTCTTTCAGGAGATGGTTGGAGTCACATTTCGTGGCTCTAAATATCTCAAATTCCTCTGTTGTGTTCATGTAACATCCTTTTTTTTTATATGAACATTATTTCCACATTATGTAATCGGAGTAAGTATAATACTACCTATTAAATGTATGCGTAACTGGAGGATTGGTTATTAAGTTTTCTTGTTGGTAGATGTTCTTTAAACCTTACGCAAAAGGGTTGTCCGGTTTTTCTATATGTTATTAAGAAGAACTTATTAAGAGGCCCATTCAGCCTAAACTGACAGAGATAAAATGTAGGAACATAGTTATTGCTCAGTATCGCCCAACCGGCCAGACATGCACGTCCTCAAGCATATCTACATTATCTTGAGCTATAATATTATCTCCACATGGAGTGAAACTTATTTGTTAGTGTTGTGTTTTGTGAATTAATGTTTCTATTTCCCTGATGATGGTCAAATTGACCGAAATCACGATAGATTAGTAAGATTAACTTAAAGTAAAGTTGGATTAGTTGGCGTAGTTACACAAGGTTGATTGAATCACTAATCCGTGTGTTAAAATGGAATTTAAACTTATATAAGATGTTTTGTCAACCTTGGAAGGGAAAAAAATATGTTATACAAAGGGGAATAAAATACATGTCAACAACATCCAATGTAAGCAAACAAAATCATCGAAAAACTTCTTCAAAAGACGACTCTAATTCAACTATAAAATAAGGGTTTTTGTTGTTATTTCAAATGGCCATTCTAGATCTAGTTTCCCAATAAAGACCAGTTAGGTCCTTTCTCTCCGTCCAATTCTTCGCAGACCAGAATATCTTACTTGCACAAAGAGCACAAATTCCAGAAGGAAGGATGCTGCTGAGATGCTCCGCCAGGCAATGTCCTGTGGCTATGCAGAAGTTAACAACTGACAATCTCTTTAGAAGTTCCTTGTTTTCAGGGAATAGGTTGCATATATTTTTGTATATCTTGCCTTTCAAAACTTCTTTATTTCTGAGTTCAAAGGAGGTCTGGTACTGCTTCTATATTTGCTTTATCCTTAATTCAATTGTTCTGAGTCTAAGAGGCTTTTGTTTTATAAAACCTCATTCCCCTCCAGTCCTCTGTGTGACGGCACCTATTGTATTACCACTCTGCAGATATTATTTTTTACCAGCTTATATGTGTTTCTGATGTGCTTAATTATGTTGCTCTTGGTCGAGCTTGCAATAGCCTCTATAGATGATTTTGCATCAACCAGAATCACAGTATCCTTTCTCAGCCAGAGTCTCATTAACAATTGTCTCAATGCTTCATCAATTGCAAACAATTCGGCCTCAAACACTGTAGCACCCTGGTACAGTGAATATAATGAGAAAAAATGTTGCTATAAATGTCTTCTTTCAATTTTGATCCATCTGTATAGAGTCTGGTCCATCTATCTTTGAGGGTCAGGTTATTTATAATTTCAATTGCTTTCCGACTGACCACTGAAGACAAATCTTTAGTTTTGATAATATGCTGAATCAGTTCTAGTTTTAAGTCAAACTCAACATAATCCAATGGATTCATTGGCTTTGTTGGGGGCTTGAGTTTTTCGGGTTAATCATCTATTTCCTGCATTATCAGACTAGATGATTGAAGCTCTTCTGAGTCTTCAGTGTCTGATCCGCAGGCTCTTCAGTTACCCACCTGTTGTCCTCCTTTTTATGTATTAGTTTTTCATACAATATATGTGCCATATACTTGTATTTCAGTCCTACAGGTTTAGAATTTGAGAACATATACATTACAGCTATTGGTGTTGTTTTACTGCTCCTGTAACAAGCCTCAAACAATTAATTTTAATTCTCTCGAATCCATCTATCGTGCTGAAGTGGGTCATTGCTAGAACTTCCTCACCATACGTGATACTGGGTTTAACATATCTTTTGTATGTTTCGCTCAACAAATCAAAAGTTCCTCCCCACTTATCTCCACCCAGTCTTTTAAGAACACTTGTTTTTGCAGTAACCTTTGTGCGGATTTTATCAGCATGCTGCTTCAAGGAGAATTTATTATCAATGCACCACTCCCAGATATGTGGTACTATCCCTTTTTTGTGGTTTATTATTTTTTATCTTGAGTCAGAGTTCATTAGAATTTGTTTTCAGAGTGAACAGCTGATAGTGTGTCTTTTGGTCATTTATTTTCTTAATGTTGTTATTGCTTCACTCCACAAGTGCATTCAGTGAGGCGTTCATACCATTCAGAAGGGTGTTGAACATCTTGCTCGAGTTCATGGCTGCAGTCCATATGACCACATCATCAGCGTAAAATGCACAATTAGTCTCAGCAGAAGATAGAGTAACAGGTAAGTCATTGATAAAGACATTAAAGATCAGCGAACTCAGCCCAGATCCTTATGACAGACTGAATTTTGTTTGTTTTTATGGTGACACTGAAGATTTACACTTTGTACATACACAGCATTGGCTTAGGAGATGTATGATCCAGTTAAACATATTTCCTCCAACACCCAGATCTTGAAGCTTATTTCCTCCTCCAAACAGTATCAAAAGCTCCTCTGAAGTCCATGAAAAGGGCTGCTGCTGACTCGCCTCGGTTAAAAGCGTGTTTTATTCTTTAAATTAGCCTCATCACTTGGTGGGTGCATAGTGGTGTAGCAATTCGGTCTAAAACCTGCCTGATCACTGGCCATTAGCCCTTTACTACTCAAGTAGCACTGCAACCTAGCAGCCATCATTCTCTCCATAGTTTGTGCAATAACAGATAGAGAAATTAGTCTGTAGCTAGATATTTTATCTTCAGGTTTCTTTGGTTTTCTTATTGGGACCAAAATAGCCTTTTTCCATATTTTGGTACACTGGATTGTAGTGACCAGATTTTATTGAATATGTTAAGAACCAATTTTGCAAAATATGAATTATAAGACATTTTGAAGACCTTGGAGGGGAAAGAATATTTCATACCGATGGGACTATAATGCATAGGTTTTATCGGAATACGAAATATCGGGATTTTTCTGTACTACAGAACTAACTAAAAATTATCATATAGGCAAGTGCTAGCCATTTTACTGAAGTGATATATCAGTGATGCCAGATATTTTGGAAGTAAACATGTTCTACAACATGTAATGTTTAGACATTAAAAACAGAATCAGCTGAAGGCCTTTTTTTAGAAAACTAAGAATTATCACCAAATGATACATGTTTACAAGCTAGACTGGACATGATACATGTTTTAGCTGATGTTTACTATGACTAGAGACTTTATATTTTCTTTTCTTTTAGGAGTTGCAATTCTACTACGGAAAACATCTTGAAACATCATAATTGTTGTTACCAACTTATGTATATTTACAAACTGGAAACATACTGTGACTACAGACTGAAGTTAATATTTCAGGCAAATTTTTTTATAGGATGTAATTCTGTTATACAAAACAACGTAATTAGTAATAATAAAGAATACAAAAAATAATTTACCTTATTTGTGTGGTGGGTCAAGTTTTTTTACTAAATTATGGTATATATGTTTATAAAATGGAAACAAACTGTCACAGAGACTGTAACAAAGCCGTTTTTAGCTTCATGCCGCCCCCCTCAACTCGAGGTAAGAACAAAGAATATAGTCTGGCAGGGTATTACAGTCTATGAATGATTAGGCATTCCTCCGCATCAAGCACACACCATAGGCGGCAACAAAATCCCGACCTACAGTTGGTCCTTGGTACATGACTCACATTCTCGTGAGTTCACTCAGAGCCTTAGTTTCTTTTGTTAGTGGAAACAAAGCAAAAATAATGTCTTCTATAGTCGGTTTAATGTGTAATTTCAGAATAGGCCTATAAGAAAAATTTCCATTACCTCTGGTCACCCTCATCAGTAAAATTACCAATTCTTGGACTTTGGAAAGCGAGTGTGATACATAAAGGCCTAAAGGATCTGTTACATTGATATTAACTATAAAAAACCAGCATACTTTTAGAATACCACTACTAGTTAAAATAGCATCAGCTGTCAATCTAGACCTTTTTTCGGAAAATAAGAAGTACTACCGACTCCTAAATATATTAAAAACTGCAAACATATTGTGACACGCAGACTACCTACAAGTTAGTTTAACTTCGGGTTTTTTTATGGCAACCCAGCCATGATTGAAAAGAGTAGCAGTAAGCCAATACTAAAATCTCCCATAAGAACCAAATATTGTAGTTTAATAAAAATGAGAGTCTATTTCTGTACAGTAATTTAATTAACCAGGAAATGAATAACCTCACTTTTGAACAGGTTTAAAATACTTTTTCACAAAAACGTTTTTAAATTTATTTAAACAAATTAATGTTGGAGGAAATTACAGTATATGAAAATGAGTTTTTTTATTTAGTTTTCATTTTATTCTTGACAATCACAAGAGACAAGAACACTTACCATACTATATACAATAACAATCAAAAAATTGTTTTTCAAGGGTTCGTTAAATTCCGCTTTATATCTTATAAGTTATTATCTTAATACTTAATACTAAATACTATATTAATATATTATGGATTCTGAAAATTATGGTCTTGGTCTGCTCCTGGACTTTGGTCTGGTCCTCAAGGCTCAAACTTCAAACTTCATCCTTCCTTACTGTTCTGTTCCTTCTAGGGATATTCGATATACATCGATGTATCGAAAACATCGATGTTTACGATCCGATACATCGAACCAATCCGATGTATTATATGGGTCCAAATTTATTCGATGCATCGATGTATTTTCATTCGATGTATCGAATGGTTCAAGAATTCAACCTACTCTACTGTAAGAGTGTACCTGGACATGTAGGCATCTGAAATTAGTGATTTTTACTGAATGTTATTGTACATGGCTGACCTATGGCAACAAAAATGCAAGAATGATAAAAAAAACCTAAAAGGTTCTAACCTATAGTATTTAGTCACAGTATGTTTACCTGAATTCAGCATTTAACAACAGTAGAATGTAAAACAACGTCGATGTCTACAAAAATATTTGGCTAGGGTCGAATAGTAAACTTACGCTGTTTCTTTATATATATATATATAAGTAAAGGAAAAAGTGAAGTTGTGTGTCTCTCTATAAGAGTTTCTACCAAACTCATCTGCATTAGGCTAATACTTTTGCCTATTTTGAGGTTTGCGTTGTATAGCCTAGATGGTGTTTTGCATTTCTGTTAGCCTAGGGTCGTATAAAAAATGTAAGCCCTAAGATGGTGAATACGGTAGTTTAAAACTACATCAAAATGGTACATAAATAGGCCATAGGTACCTGACTTGTTCTAAAAAACTTAACCTATAAATCAGTTTAAAGGTGAAAATCATTAGCGGTTATTACCGCCTGAAAAGCCAGTGTAGAAATTAATTCTAAATTAACCTATGGAGAGCCATTGACCAACAATGATTTAAATTTACAAATTGTATTTTAATTAAATTACTCTATTCATTTTCTTTTAAATTATTAGAATATTTCCATACTTTCCCCTCAACTCAAAACAGACCTTGTCTAGCATAATTATGGTATAGTATAGTCATAATTTTATAAATAAAAGTACGGTATTCCATATTTTTTTATTAAACATCGATGCTTAAAAACATCGATGTTTACTAACCGATACATCGTATTACATCGATGTACAAGTTGCGATGTATAACATCGATGTAAACATCGATGTTTTGTTTCAAATGGACATCCCTAGTTCCTTCTCCTTCCTTGCAACTTTAACGCGGGATTTAAACCACTGTTGACTATATTAACTTACTTTTGATTATGGACTGGGAGGATGAAAAGATAAATAAAATAATTATATTACTTGTTACGTACACAGAGCTATAGCAGAAATACTGACAGTTTTTGTGACTGATTTGTGGAAGATATTTAAAACTAGACAGAATGCCATCCAGTATATAATTCTAAATCACAGCAAAAAAAAATGCCATGAGAGTTAGCTGAAGATGAAAGAGTTTGAAGGTTAGTTTGGTTAGAAAAACCATTGGAAATTGGAAATAATTGGAATTTTGCCAATTTTGTAAAACTTGTGACTAGGCCTACACTATTACTATTACAGCATATAAGACGGAACTTTTAACATACAAAAAATTTTCATAGTGCAAAGCACCAAGACAATGAAAAACTTAATTATATAGTTTCAACAAAAATATTGTTGATGTAAATGTCAGACAACTTTACTGATGACATAAAGCGGTCAGCTTTCTGAATTGAAGTTAGTAGCATTCTTGGCAGAGAATAATTGAATCGTTTATTATCAGAGATCCCTAATCTAGCCAATCTAAAAGTAATGTTATCAAATTTGCTTGGTTTTCATTTATCTGAAACTGTATGGGTTATATTAGCAAGAGGTAAAAAGAAAATCCAGATGAAAAGAATTTGGGAGTACAGTACCTAGGCTACTTCAAAATTTTGAGTTACGGTACAGCCATTTTTATTTTTTACTTTCTCCCCCTATACCATAGTATATGGAGAAAGTATTGTATTCGTCAAAATTTTCGAGTTTGAGTTTTTGGTGGAAATATCCGTTTTGGGTCCCCCTGAACCTAAAAAAGTGGTTTTCGGAGTGATGTCTGTGTGTGTGTCTGTGTGTCTGTGTGTCTGTGTGTCTGTGTGTCTGTGTGGATGTTATCAGACCTAGAGCCTAAACCAGTCGTCCGATTTTGATGAAATTTGGTATGGAGGTATTAATCCACGGTATCTCCAGGCGTTTTTTTCATTTTTGTGAATTTTTTATTTTTAAGGGTAATTTTCCCATAAAAACCCTTAAAATAACGGAAAAATCAACTTTTCTCAAAAACGGCTCTAACGATTTTGATTAAAATTTTATATTTTATTAGGGACCTAAAGTACTATAAACTGTAAAATTTTGATCAAAATCGTTCGAGCCGTTTTTGAGAAAAGTTGGTTTTTCCGTTATTTTAAGGGTTTTTATGGGAAAATTACTCTTAAAAATAAAAAATTAAGTTCCTATAATGAGGGAGAAAGTATGTGTCAGTTTCCTGATACCGTTTATTTTAAATTGATTTCGAGTGGTTCAACCAAATATGGTTGTGTGGCATATAGTTTGAAAGTTTATTTAATTCTGATTCCGAAAAGAAGAATATTTAATAATAAAAATTAAGAAAAATAATACAGCAAAATGGGGCAATATCGGCAAACACAATTTCGTTGTTTTTTGGCCACCACTTTTAATTGGTTAAAGATAATATGTATGTGAAAATTTCACCGTTGGTTTTCTGTTGAAATTCTATTAATTCTACATCGAAATGATGTATCACATGACCACCTTCCCATTAAAAAATAAACGGTACCATGATCTGGCACATACTTTCTCACAAACATATTTAAATTATTAAACAGATTCAATGTGACTTGTAGGGTGGGGTAGGAGAGGTGATTTTTTAGTAAAAGATTAACTACCTAATAAATATTATTATTATCTAGAGAGAAAACTATTCAATCGATTTCGAACAAATGTGCACCAAACACGTCAATTAGGCAAGTATAGATGCACGAAAAAAGGTTTTGAAACATTTTGAAAAACAACCCCCTTTATCGCCAAAAAACCCCAAAAATCAGTTATTATTATTATTATTATTAGCTAAACGAGAATTTTTAGAAAGATGCGGTTCTTTGCATATGGTAGGGTACATTAAAGGCTACAAATAAGCCAAATTTTATCAAAATCGTTAGAGCCGTTAAACGAATAGGTATCTCTTCTTTAAAATTATATAAACAAATATATTGATAGTAAAATGTTGTATTTATATACACTTTCTAACCTCAAAGCAAATCTTATAACGTATTATGACATACATTAGTTCTACAACTCATATGTAAAACAATCAAGTTCACAAGAAATTATAATGATTGATGTTGTAAACATTACCCTGAAAGTTGGAATGGATCATACTGTCAATTCTTTGACGATAGCTTAAAGACCTGTGTGCGGACGTAGAACGAGGGAAACGACAATCGTTATTTTCCATGCTTGATGATTGTCAAACGCCTCTCTCACGCATAGCACAGGCAACGACCCGTGTGCGGACTGCCTAACGGATAAGTTCCTGGTAGTTATCGGAAAGATAAAAACCCATTGTAGAACGCAATATACATGTCGGGTGGATTTGTCGGCAGGTTAAATTTATCCGGCTGGTAACTATCGGGAAATTGTTCTCCCGATAAGTGCCCGACAAGTTCCAGGTAGAGCTATCCTCCCGATAAATTAAAAGAAGGTTTTCTACAATCTCCCGATAGCCCTTGTCGGGGGGGGGGGGATAAACTTGGCAATCCTACCGATAAAGTTGTTGGCTACTTGAAGCACCCGATAAGAAATTATCGGCAAGATAAATGTATAGAATAGGTTAGAACTGTATTCGATGATTGTAAACTATGTTTATTTATGAAGATTTTATTGACATTTTTGGTGAAGATGGCGATGAAAAAATAGTTCATTTGATTGCCCAGTCCAGAAATAATAAAGTCTTTAGAGACAAGGTTTGAAATTTTGATTATTTTACAATAAAGTACTTTTTGATTGTTTTAGGTTAACGAAGGAAACAGTTAGCTTCCTTGTAGAAATTATTGGAGAAAAATGACCTAAAAATTTTATAAATAGGTACAATAAATAATAAATTGACCACGCTGTTAGACCGCTGACGTGAGTTGAGCAAATTTCCAAAATTAAGTTTATATGCCTATTTTTTAGGGCTTCAACCAACAATTTGGGAAATAGAAATAGGTCTACTCACGAAGTCGTTGAACAGCTGTCTGTGTATACGCAATATATTAGTAGAATTTGTTTCCTCCTAGTGGCCTCGCGAGTTTGCACCACTTGGCTTCGAACCGGGTACTTTTATGGTATTTTATTTTTTGGTCGATTTTGGGGGAACCAAGCAAGCTAAAAGGTCGCGTAAAAAACAAAATTTGCAGAATAACATCTTACATTTATATAAAAAACTCTAAAAAAAATCTCATTCTCGTAGTAAAAATCTCAAAAATAGTTACTTCCGGTTGTTGGATTTTTTGGCTAACGAACTCGTCCGAGCGACATAGACAACGAAAACGTGTACCAAATTTGGACCAAATATATATGAATTTTAATGACACCCCAAAACGTGTTCTGGGGACCAAGATCGGTGCTCATTTGCTACTCCCGACCTTGGGTCTCACCATAAGGGCCACTGCAATAGTTCATTTTTCCTATGGAAATTCGCTAATAATTCGACCTCGCAGCTGAACCGCTGACGTGAGTTGAGCAAATTTCCAAAATTAAGGTTATAGGCCTACATGTTTTAGGGTCTCAACAAACTATTTGGGAAATAAGTCTATTCACGATGGTGCTGAATAGCTGCAAAATGGTTCGCACGCCACGGTGAAATCCACCAAATGGCCTTGAACCGGGTAATTTTATATTATTTTACATTTTGGTCGATTTTGGGGGAACCAAGCGAGCTATAAGGTCGCGTAAAAAAATAAAATGTGCAGCATAACATCCTATATTTATATTTGTAGAAGAAAATCTAAAAAACATTAATTCTCGTAGGAAAAATCTAAAAAAATAGCTACTTCCGGTCAAAAAAACGTGCTTCTGGCTGTTGGATTTTTTTGGCTAACGAACTCGTCCGAGCAACGTAGACAACCAACATGTGTACCAAATTTGAACCAAATTTTGACGAATACAATACTTTCTCCATATACTATGGTATAGGGGGAGAAAGTAAAAATAAAGTTTGAAACATTACCTTTCCAATGGTTTTGTCTTTTTGAGATTGGAAGATTTTTAGTGCGTCAAATATTCAATACAATCACGCGTTACAAATGTGTTGTCATGATCGCACGTTTCGTGCAATCTGCCGGTTCTAGGGTTAATTTATAACTACAGTATATAATTTTAGTATATTCATCGACGCTAATTTCAATTGTTTATATTCATATGTAATATTTTAAGTGTTCTTTCTTATTGTAAATAAATTATGCACAGTGAGAGCGAGGGAACTAGGTGGGGATAGGACCGTGCATGGTGGGGGGGACCTGAGCCGCTCCAGGTGTCCTATAAATGCTAGCTTTGTCCAGTCGGAATTCATTCTGTTCTGTTGTTCTGTTCTACAGACTCACTAAGAACGCTTCTCTCTCTCTTTCGCTGCTTATCTTATATAAGCTCCACGTTTTCTTATTGCTTCTTTAACTATCTCCTTCCTTGGTCTGTCGGTTGGCACGGGCTACCTCGTTCGTTGTCTGAAGGCTTATCTCTCCAGGACGAACATTCCTTCTTCGTTATTCCTACGAAATACGCATATTGTCGAACCCTAACCTCTAACCGGTTCCCTAAATCATAATGACCGACAAACCCCAAAGCCTTACAAGATCCAAGCTCGACAAAATGCCTTTATATAGACATCAATAAGGCTTGGTTACAAAAATAGGGTATGGTTCAAAGTTACATACACCTGTGCTCTAAAAAACACTCATGAAATACAAGTTTACTGCAAATTAAATTTCATTAAAGAATGTACATTCCTTTTAGGAAACAGAATAGAAAAATTACTGATATATAACGATCCAAAACAACTGTACCAAGAATCACTGAAAATTTCAAAAAACTTTAAAAGTTGGAAAGAGTGTTTTACACAAAGACTTTCATAGTTTTTACGATAAGTAGTCGTCATTGTTGACTTACCTATGTTGATTTGCTTTGCCCATAGTTATGTACTTCATAATAATTTAATGTAATTACTAGTAAGCCCCGTGAAAAATCAGAGTCTGATTTAGATACACATCATAAATACATCATTAAAAAAAATACTACGGTATTTTATTTAAAAACAACAGACTCTATCCTACTACCTAACTTTGCTGAAGGGGATTTTTAACTCGGTAAATGTGTGCAATTATAAGGATTATAAAACTGTAGGCCTATTTCTTAATAAAAATTATTTATATACATTTAAAGAAAGATAAAAAATATTATCTTTGAATTGCTTTTCATTTCGTGTTGATAGATCAAATTTAATGATTTAGAAGTTGTTATTAATATTATAGTGAAGAAATTAAAAACGGAATATGTTTATATGTTATACGAAGATGTACGAATGTTTCCGAAGTTAAACGAGTAGGTATCTCTTCTTTAAATAATTTGTACAAACGAATTGATGTTATTGATTGTATTTATATACAGTTTATAAACTCAAAGCAAATAGTATAACGTATTCAAACAGTGAAGATCACATAAAATAATCATGTATATAATATACGTATCATACTAACCGCCAAAGGGCAGAATTTTTATATCTTTTAGAAAGAGTAATTCAAAGCAATGCAATATTAGTTCTACAACTCATATTTAAAAAATCAACTTCACAAGAAATTATAGTGATTGAAGTTATAAACATAACCCCAAAGTATAATCTACACTGAGTTTGTTTAAGTATTACCTTTGATTATGTATAATCAAGACCATCTACAATCATTGTAGATGGTCTTGGTATAATCAAGGGTATTACCCTTCAAAGGTATTACAGATGATGGGTGAAATCAGCTGTTATATTAAATGTTACTCACGTACGTACACTCGCTTTTATAGAAGTTGATATTCCGTGTTTAAAATGTATAGGGTAATATCCTACTAATTAATTTTAAAGTAACTTTTTAAATATTTTTTTCAATCACCGTAGTTAATTTATTATAAAGTTAAAGATAATTTTCATTTAATTAATATAATATCATTCCTTATTTAGTAGTAACCCTTGTATGTCTTGCATAATGCATAATCGACTTTAAAAACTTGTATGTCTGAAATAAACAAAAATATTTAGTAAAAACTTAAATTTTGTAGTAAAATATTGATCGAAAATTATAACACGCATCATAAAGACACTTCAGGTTTTAAAAAATGAACTGTTGAAGTGGCTTACTTCAACAGTTGATATTTTTGAAGTGAAAACTTCTTTAGCGGCGTTGGGCACTTTTTGCTTGGGGAAAAAGCATTGAATTCGCGACCGTTACCACTCGAGATATAGTATGTATTATATATATATATATATATATATGTATGTACGCAACGCGAATATACTACATAGCACTTCTTATTGGGAGAGGAAAAAGCATCAAACTCGCGACCGTCACCGCTCGAAATATAGTATGTATCTATATATATATATATATATATATATATATATATATATGTACGCAACGCGAATATACTACATAGCACTTCTTATTGGGAGAGGAAAAAGCATCAAACTCGCGACCGTCACCGCTCGAGATATAGTATGTATGTATATATATATATATGATATTTGTGTAATATGTATATTAAATACCAAAGTCAGCAAAGTCATTAATGTTTTAAATTATTTTATAGCCGCTGTACCAGGCTTCGGTCAGGTAAATAAGGAAAACTTTTTAGAGCTGTCGTACCTGGCTTCGGTCATGTAAAAAGAAACAGATGGTTATATTTGACATACCAATTTTTTATCTTATCTCCACAATTATTTAAGGCTCTGTCGCATCTTTGCAATTATTTAAGATACCATTACAACATTAATACATTGATTAAAAATACTTCTTAATAACTCAAAAATAAAGTTAACTATATGAAGCTAAAATGTTTTCACTTCTGACGACAGTCCACGACTGCCTGTATTTTTTTTTTAACCTGAAGTGTCTTTAAGATGCATGTTAGAATTTCGATTAATATTTTACTACGAAATTTAAGTTTTTAATAAATATTTTATTTATTTCAGACATACAAGTTTTTAAAGTCGATTATGCATATACGTGGAAGCAGTAACACATTGCACATTATACACGGAATGTAGCCTCAAATACGATCACCTGATGCTGACGATTCAAAACACTTTGAGGAAATTGTCTGGTTCCAAAACAATTCCTGATTAGTGACCGACTTATTATTATTATTATTATTGATAGTGATTGGTAGTTTGCTGTCACGCCATGTGGATGTCCCTCTTCAGTGGGCCAATTTAGACTTCAAACAATATTCCAGATAAATTATAGTATACCATTGTGTAAGGTCCATCACTAATCTTGATTATAATTTGTGAATTTATGTAACATATTGTTAATTCATGGACGACGTTAAATTTTGAAGTTTCACATTAAAACTAGTTTTGAACAATAAAAACTATTGTGAAAAGAGGTGAGTCAGATATACTATAGTTGTAAAAACAAAGTAAGGTAGTTTTAGACTATTTATTTGTAATATTAGCAAAATATTACATTTTCTCATTAATATTAAGTAGGGTTATTTTATTTCTTTTAAATAGTCCTAGCTACCTTCTCTGGCTATCACTCTAAGCATTAGGTTTTCTATAATTTGATATTTATAAAATCAACATATAGGCCTATAGAATTTCTTGTTTTACTGGGCTCATTATTTTGGGAAACTCTAGTGATCTGGCCTTGACCCAAATTGTAAATTGAAGGCCTAGAACTGTTTTGGGCGCAAGTTTACTATTCGACCCTAGGCTAACCTATAGCAACAGAAATGCAAGAATATTTTTTTTAAAAACCCCTAAAAGGTTCTAACCTATAGTATTTATGGCGCAAGTTTATTATTTGACCCTAGGCTAACAGAAATGGAAGAATAATAATTTTAAAAAAACCTAAAAGGTTCTAACCTATAGCATTTAGTCACAGTGTGTTTAGGCAAAACCTATATTCAACATTTAACAGTAGAATGTAAAACAACGTCGTTGTCTGCAAAAAATATTAGGCTACAGGCTAGTCGAATAGTAGGCCTAAACTTACGCCCTGTTTTAACTAAGGATGAAGTAGGTTAATTTAGGGTAAAATTTACAATATTCTTACATCTTGATTAGGCTATAATATTTACTTCTATTAGGCTTACTAAATGTTTTAAATCAATGTAGATCATAAACCGTAGCCTAATGATAATTCTGTGAAAGTTTACATTAGCTCTACGATCCCTCGCTATATTGTGACAGAGGTGCAAAAGTATATGCAAGAAAATGCTCTAATACATACATATTTGTGTTAGTTGTTTAATTCTATTTCTAACTTAAACGTTTTGGTAAAAATTTAGAACAGCTTGACCAGAGGTTTTTTTAAAATTTCTT
>JAGFPH010000708.1:183771-211605 GCA_018207615.1 Philaenus spumarius
GGGGGGGGTAAAATTCAATACTTCGGCACTTTAATGCGAGCCGAAGTAATAATTATAGTATAATTTGCAGACATAGTAATAATAACACTTTCATTACATTTCAACGTAGTGCTAAAAGCGATTGAATTATGTGGGACATGTTTTTTTTTTTTTTTAATGTCCTGCTGTTTTGCACTTAAGGCTAATGAAGACGGGACCTACAGTTTTACGTGGAAACCACAACCAACGATGTCTGTTAAGAAACCAAATTGTATAGGCTACACATAACAAATATTGGTAAAAGTATACATCCACACTCCAGATGATTGGAAGGTTAGGTTGCTAACTTATGGTTTTGAAAATGAAAGCTTAAAAAAAAATATCCTGGAATTCTAACTTTAAGTGTCTAATCACAGTATGTTTCCATGTTGTTAACGTATATAAGTTTCTAATATCAATTCAGTTGAACGTTCTGTATAACAGAAATATTAGCTGGAGTGTGGATGTATACTTTTGTTCAAATATTTAATATAAATTGCAAAAACAAATAAAAGTAGCCTATAAACCTAAAAATAAAATTTGTATACTTTCAATTAATAAAACTATTAAACACATCATAAACTTAAAAAGAAGAAAAAACAGAGCCTAAACATTCCCACTTTCAATTTATAATTCAACATTCAATCAGTTATAAAATGTGCTTAGGCTGGCAGCAGTAGGCCTACTCTATTTTTTTTAAAAGTCTCATCTGCAATGATATTAGCTGGGAAGCGTATGGTAAAGGTACATCCAAATTTGTATTATGGTCAGTTTGTAGTTCTCACTTCAGTTTGTAAAGATGATTAAATTCACTTGTTATTGTTTTAGCAACAAAGGATAAACATAAATGAGATTATTAAATAATATATGAATGGCTGAGAAGCCAAGGGGTATGACATTTTTTTAATAATGGAGTTAAGTGCAGAAACTGGCTCTTCAACACTTTAAAATGTTTTTAGCCAAGGAACTGTGAGTCTATCATGTGCTAAGATCTAGTGACGAAAAAAAAACTACTTCGTAGAAGAGCTGTTTAGCTTAGAAGCCAAGGGATACATGTGATGCAAGTCGCTTTACTTTACATAGGTAATTTACTTTTAACCTGTGTTTTATTACGTAACTTTTAATTCCTGTTAACACTGCTACGCAAATTTCGTATTTCCTATGCTAGGAGCTGCCCTTTTATTTTTTTATATTTATAGCCTAAATAAGTAGAAATTACTTCATTTTTTATTTTTGAACCTTTCTACGTAATAATTAGGCTACTAATATTTTAAAGCGGACGTCCACATGTGCACCCATAGCACATAGGCTTAAAATTGGCGTGCGAAGCACGCAATGCTCTGTGTATTGAAAATACTCCCAATAAGCAGGTTGGCATGCGAAGCACTGTGCGTCTGCCGCTTTTCATAGTGTTCAGCTCACATGTGCGTCCTTAGCAGTGAACGACCATGTTAACAGCCCAGGGGTACAAGTAAAAACTTTTATCAAATATTGGTTGATAACAAAGAATAAGAGGATGAAAATCAAATTAATCTTTGGTATTATGTTAGTCTAGACAGAGGTTTAAACACCGTTCTGGTACTGCTTTTTATTAATTTTTGTTTTAATGTTTCACTGGACCATTCACTACCTCAATTACACTCATTCAACACTCTGTTCAGAATTTTACGTCCGCCAATCGAAAAATCTTCAAGATAGCACTACACTAAAGTGCGTTGCGTTTATGCGAGCCAACTATAATAAAGTCTCAGCTAAAGTACACATTGTACTGAAGTTCATTTCCCAAATCGAAATGAAACAACTTGGGAGCACCACACACCCTTTAGCCAACCTCGTGGCCGTGGCACGCCTTTGATGTTCGGCGAGCGCTGCGAACGATTGCAAATAAGAGCCCGATGATTCAGCGGCCGAAAAGTTTTAAAACCAGCGACGCTTAAACTTTTATATTATTAACTTTTTTGGCATGAAAAAGTTTATAACATATTGATGATATTATTGTAATCAAAATAAGACCATGAAACATGATATAAATTGGACCTCATTTAATGATCAAAACTTATCGAATAATTCATTTAGTTTCACTATCAATTAATTAAAAAATAAATATCCCAAATGAGAGCACAACATGGAATACATACAAACACTGACAAGCTCAGTCACAAATACAAGGTCGAAAGGGGACCCGAAAGAGGAAAATATTACAATGTAGGTACCTGAACACATTTAGCAGGTTGTCTGAATGCGTTGACTGAAAACAGCGACATGCGATTGCACCTGGGCTCGTGCGCGCTTGCGCCCTGTACATGCTACCTCTCGCGAACTGTCAAAAACTAAAAAGATCCTGGTCGCATTGACGTTGACATTAGATATTGTTTACTTTTGTGACATTAGAGTGCCATTAGAATAATTTACTAACAAGCGTCTGTCTTGTGTTCTCGTGATAAGCTTGCTTGTGTTTAATTGTTTTTGTATAATAAAAGGCATTTCTTGATATACATAAAATGTGTTTAGGTTTACAGTCTTTTATCGAGGATTTAAATTTCTGATAAAGGCTATTGACTAAATGAAAGACATTTGACCAAGTTTTTGCTTAAAATAGTATGTGTCTCTCAAATTTGCTATATGCTATATACAAATACAAAAATAGTAACATGTTTACTTTTTTTTATAAAAGTAAGCATATTATCTGCACTCTTAACTCACCAAAGATACGTAGAGTAGGGGTTTTAGAAGGGAAAATTTCAAAAATTTCCTGGACCTCTGTATATTTGTAAATTATCTTTTCCAAAAAGTGTTTGACTTAGAATTATTTAAATAACAAAAGTGAGAACAAATATAGAAACGTCTCGTCCATACAAGCTATACGAGAAGGCCGCGAAAACTCCTATGTCTACCCATGTTAAAAAGTATGTTAGGGTTCAAATTCAAACGTAGGATGAGAACGTAATAACAGTCACTTTCCCACGGCCCTACACAACAAACTGTTCAAACAGAATATTTTTGGTTTACAGGGAAAGTTAGCTTGAAGCATTATCCTTACAAAGATACCAAAATATCTCTAAAAATAGATTGTGGTCACACAGATATCACATGTAATAAGTAAGGCTGTTTATTGGTTGGAAAACTGACCAATTACAAGGGTATATAAACCGCTCCATAACTTCCGACCTATTTGTCCGATTTTCGATTGGTTGGAAGTTTTGGATAGGGGAAATTGTGATGAATCCATCGATATATAGGTTTAACTAAGAAAACCTACAGGGCGGGCTGAATAGATTGACGAAAGTTGAGTTATTTCGTTATGTTTTGTATGAATATTCGGGCGCCGATTGATTTGTAGAAAACTAATAAACTGCAACGATGATTACTTATGTAAATATACGTTTTAGAAAGAAATTGTAAATACAAAAATTAAAGTTTAAAACATTACCTTTCCAATGGTGTTTGTCTTCTTGAGATTGGAAGATTTTTAGTGGGTCAAATATTCAATGCAATCACGCATTACAAATGTGTTGTCATGATCGCACGTTTCGTGCGATCTGCCGGTTCTAGGGTTAAGGTTGAGTAGACCTAGCTCATTATAAACAATTTTGGAATAAGTTTACGGTTAAAATTTACAATATGGTGCCTCGCCATATTGCTGTAGAGATCAAGAAAATGCTCTAAAACGTAATTAATTATGATTAACTATTTCTATTATTAGTGAATTTCCATAGGAAGGATTTGCTATTGCAGTGATGTGAACAGTGTATGTTTGGCAGTCTGCAAACATTATTAGGCCAGCAATATGCTAATTAAAGAACTTTCCTTTAAATAAAATTAGATTTATTGAAAATAAGTAAATATGTATTTAAATAGGCTATATTTCCAAAGTGAATCTTTGATTTAACTAGTCACAGAATGTTTTAAAGTTAAACCATTTATAAAATTCATTTGGATTAGGCAATTAAAGGCTACATAATGTCAAACCGTACTGCATTAACTTTGTACTACTGCCACATTCAGCAACACTAATTTGTAATAACTAATGAATTTGGATGCTTTAGCAAAATGGCAGACTGCCAATGTTTGTTCGTGGATTAATTTATCAGAGGTGTCCAAGTATTTTACATTATTAAATAAGTGTAAAAGGGTTAAATTGAACCTTAGTATAGTGCGTTTGAGCAAGATTAGGATGTACTAGTTAAAGTAAATAAATAACAAGCAGTATTTTAATAACAATTTGCATTTTTTAATTTGGTACAAGTAGAAACTTGTCTCCCAGCTGTAATGGAATCATACAATACACAAGTCAAACTACTAATGACATTAGGTTATTCAAATAGTTTGCAATTAAAATTTATAAATAATCTGAAACTTAGTCTTCCAAATTTGTTTTACCGTTTTAGAAATAAATGGAATTAATCTTGTTAAAAAATTGTAAATTCTTTATTTGAGGACTACAATTGACAGCTTTGTCATAGCCCTAGCTGTGAGGGCTAAACTTAATTTTTCCAGTTTTAAGTTTAATTTATATATGCATTATATTATATTTAAACATACACAAAAAATTATGCTTACATAATATTTGGTTTTACAAATTTGAAGATCAATGGTAGGTATGGTATCAAATAATTAGATGGTAATTGTTTGACTTAACTTTTTATTTGTCAACACAAGTCAAACTTGAAATTCTTTGACCTGAAAAATGTGAACATATTTGTTATAGACTTTTCATACAAGTCTTAGCTGAGATTTCTTCCTCTTTCTATTTTTGTTTATTTTTAATGGTTTAGTCAGAGTAAGCTTATTGTATGTAACACAGCTCAATGGGAGGAGGCGATGACAATTGTCTACAGATAGATTTAGTAGGTGGGGACTGTAGCATGGATGATCTGCCCTCCCATCACCTTCCTAAACAGTGACAGACCCAGCCAGCTGGAACATAAATTTGGCTTCTGATTGTTGTTGCCCATCATGCATTGTACAATTAATTAATTTATGAAACATTTGGCCATGTAACAGTACAAAATACACGTTTTACCCCAACGTGAATGTTAATAATCCACATGTCATGTTAATAAACAGTAAATACAATTTCTATTTCCTCAGGACTTTGCCAACACTTTTCCTCCGCATGACAAGCATTAACATAGGGTTCATCCATATACTCAATATTTTTCTTCTCAGATTAATATTTCTCAATTTACTATTTCAGATCATTCAATTCCTATTTTCCTTATACCCGTTTGAATGAAATCGTTGATTTTCACCATCTTTTTTCCCTATAAACAATTAAAACATTTAAGCTTACTACAGCTACAAAAAGTACGGTACATCTTTTTGAAAAATTTTTCACTAATGTTTGACCAACACAAGTAGCTTTTGATGTTTTTTCGGCTTATTTGAACAGATAGTTTTTGACTCGTGTTACTTTTAAGTGTTCAGAAACATTGTATACAATTTTGTGTTTGCCCTCGAATATGCCTATCTGTTAACAAACTAAGGGGTAAATCAGTCATGGAAAACAATACACGAACTCTTGGCAGAAACACAACACATTGAAGTCAGGCGTGCAATATTGAGAGTAGAATGGGGTTGTATTGGAAGAGGAGAGCTTGTTATAGGCTACTTTCACCTCTCCTACATGCGCGAGATTGCTTAGCGTAGGTCATTATCAAATAATTGTATCTATAGCCTATAATAATTTTATTAACATATAAAAAATATAGATGTTCTAATAATTGTTATGCTATTACTTAAAGGCTTAAATAAATAAGAACTAAAAGCATTAACAAAGTATAGCACTTAAAATGTAATGTAATATTGTGAATTAGAATGGTCTTAATTAAGATAAATATCACGTGACTAAAAAGTTTAAAAGGCTTAAGACATTGCATAAGGACAAACACAATTCATATTAGACTTATCTTATATTGGTCAACACACATTTGAAGAATAAATATGTCTTTCCTGATACTTTTTGAAATTTCTTTGTAAACTAAATAATTAAATTTCGTAACATAAAAATAAGTTGGTGTTCACTAGTGTATTTACTTATTAGTGTAATAAGTAGTGTAATAAACTTTTTTACTTATTAACATGAGATTACACTACTTGTCTACTTGTGAGTTACTCATTATTTGATTTGATTGACAGTTCTGTATTTATAAATAAAGTCAATACATCTTGTAGTTTATGTAAGGATAAAAACTATTGAAAATTGTAGGGAAGGTGCTTTAGTTTTCTGAATGGATAGTGCAGAACTAACAAACTGCAGCAGTGTGATTGGTACTGTTACTCCAAGGTACAAGCTAGCTGTCCTGAAAGTTTGACAAAAATTATATTGTTAATAGTAACCTATCAATATGCCATATTATACCCAATATACCAAACTAACCATCTAAAAAATAACCATATTGAGAATAAAGGCCTACATTTTGTGGATCAATGAAAAAATGAGACGGCTCCAAAACACAGTATTTATAATGCTACTCGTGAATAAAAAACATATATTTCATAACTTTCTCATAAATGTATGAATCTGCTTATTATATTTATAATAAGTATATAAATACACAGTTAAAAAATATGCTGAATTATTATTTCTGCAGTATTTTGAGAAATAGGTGGATTTTAACTGTTTTTCTACAGTATTTTCAGAAATATAGCAATATTTTCCCAACTTTCTTAAAAACTAGTTGAAAAAAAAAACAGTTTTAATATTCTTCAATAAATTAATTAATAGATCTCCACAATTATAATTTTTTTTTGCATTCAAAGCTTTGACCACAAAATGTGTATAAAAAAAGTGAGATATCTACACTAATTAGTTAACTAGAATTTTGGTCTTACAACTGCATCCCGAAAAAGCTATATAACAAATTTTGAATTTGTAATATTTAAATACTGTTTTATTTTAACTGTTGTTCATATTTTTGTAGCCAATATTAGTACTAACACTAATGTAGTGTTAGTTGAATTGAATTCACTTCATATAGAAGTGTTTGTTATAGGTATTAAAAACTGTTGATCATCAATATAGCTTTACCTATGAAATATGTGAGAGCTTTATGTGATTATGTAAAAGAATTGTATTCAGATGCGATTAGGATTTTAAGGGATAACTATATTATGATGTATGAAGAATTTATTAATAATGGACTGGAGGTATTCAAAGAAAAATATAAATGTATGAGAAATAAATACAAAAGTGAAATTAAATTTCCCTAGGCTAAACACAATTTGATCAAATCAGAATACAAGCAAGTTCATGGATGCAAATTAACATGGTATATAATGAATAAGTCATTAAGTGTTAGTGAGAAATCTAATGGGGCGATAGCTGTTCTGACTTATAAGCTAAAGATTTCAATTGTTGCTTTATTAACAAAGTTCAGAGCATTATTGACACTCCTTAACAATAAAAAATACACAAGTTATTATTTAGAAACATTAGAGAAAAATGGTTGTTGGATCTTCCAAATAGCATTTTTAAACTTCAGCATATAATGGTAAAGGTGTTTAAAAAGATGAAGAACCTAAGTAGTTCTAAATGTCTCGATGTTTTGCAAGAAATTTACAATTAAGGTTCTAAGTCAGATTGTATTAATTACAGATTTGTGTTAACAATGCCAGTGGGGTTCAAAAATTTTTAAAGCTAATGATCAGATTTTTGCATTTTTTAAAAAATAACTCATTCTCTGAATGTCAGTACGGTTTTAGATCAAATAAAGGAATATCTGATGCTTTAGTAAACTATTTTAAGCAGTGCAAAAAGGGGATAGAAGCAAAACTTTCAGTATGGCGTAGATTTTTCGACGTAACAAAAGCTTTTGATACAGTTTCGCATAAGTCCTTACTGATGAAACTCAAGATCTATGGTTTTGATACTAATAGTTAAATTTTTGGAATCATATTTACGTATTTATCAGCTTGCGTCCCATAATGGAGATTTCTCTGTTTGCCTTTATCTTATGGAGTGCCACAGGGTTCTATATTGGGTCCGGTATTAATTATATTAATAACTTGCCTTATAACACTAATGGTAAGAATGCAATAATCTTTCCTATTTGCCGATGCTTTAGGTATGAAACTAGAAAGTAAATTAATATCAAAACTAACAATAATTTAGAGAACAAGAATATTTTAATAAATGGTAGGTGTTCTTTGAATAATAATGAAGGGAAGATACCCTACATAATTTGAAAATTAGCCTTAAGATGTAGCTTCCTCAAGTAGAAAATATGTAGAGTTATGTATATCTATATTGAACCAAATTTAAAATGGGAGGACATAACTATTTATATTATAACATAATTATATTTCTGAAAAACATGTCAAAGGGAATATTTATATTAAGGTACAGTAGAGAGTCGATAATCCGAACGTCAATAATCCGACACGTCAAAAATCCGAACGCGTTCTGAGGCAGCCCCTGCAAAATTTTTGTTTTCGCAAATTCCAATTATGGCGTCATTAAAAATTTCACAAAAATCATCATCGCAGTTTGACATTATTATATATTTTTAAACACTTCTTAATACCTGTTCTCACACGCCCTCACAACAGACTGGCTGTCAGTATTTTCACTGTCACGCTAATAAGCTGCTTTAGCGCTATCAGTAAACATACAGAAAGTTCATTCATTTCTCCTTGTGCAATCATTATAACAGTGTGTTGTACATACAGTAGTATCCTATACAGTTTTTTTCCTTTGTGTTAACTATAATGTACTTAATAGTTAACACAACTATTAATGTCCTTTTAATTAATTATGTACTGTACTGTAATTGAAAGTTACAAGTGTAATCATGTTGGCCCTACTGTTTACGTGCAGGTTCGTCTAAATCGTAATATGTAAGTAGTCTTACATACTGTATTGTAATTACATTACTGCTTGTACTGTTTAACCACTTTAATCGATTAAGGGGCATATATTTTAGCCTAAATAGCATTTTCTTGGTTGTTTTCAAAAATCCGAACATATTGATAATTCGAACCCCCCTCGGTCCCAATTAGTTCGGATTTTCGACGCTCTACTGTAATTGTATTTCTCAGAAGACATGGAAGTACTAAGAATGGTTAATTTTCAGCCTCTTACATTACAAGACTATTGTTTGGGGTAATGACTCCATGACTCTGCAAAAAGACTTCATGTTATAGAAGAAGGAAATTTGGACACTTTGTGTAGTGAGATCAATTTCAGAGTTTAGGTATTCTGACTATTCTATCAATATAATATACTATAGGACATTTAATTTATGAAAAGAAAATTTTAATCTTCTTTCGGTCTAATGTGTCAGTAGAGGACACTAGAAATGTACTGAATCTTAGAATTTATCAGTGTTAATATCATGTGACTATGATGAGTTTTGAGACTACCTCAGTTAGGTTTTACAACAAGCATTCCTGATAAATAAACAATTAAATATAGAATTATATAATATATATATAATAATAACAATACAAAAAGAGCTAATAAATACAGCAGTTTTCATGCATAATGAGTTTTTTTTTAATTTTCACATTTTATTGGAGGTGGCCTAGGATTGTTTGTTGTGTATGTGTATATACGGAGCGTTTATAAAGTTCCTTTAACCCCATTTATTATTTTTGTTAAGTACTGAAAATAAGTTAACAAAACTTTTTATATGTCTTGCGTTGCATAACAGGAAATTTTTTTTGACATATCTGAACCCCTATAATTTTGGGGGACGTGATGGGAGTAGGGGGGTTAACAATTTCAAATGTAAAGGTATGTCATGTAATACACCATTGAAAAGCTTATTAAAAGGGAAACAGAATTGAGCAAACTAGAGCTTAGTATCTTGCTTCGTTTCAAAGAAATGGACAATCCAAGTTCTAGAAAATTTTATCATAACATCAATGCAGGTTATTAATTTGTTAATATTAGGAATAAGTAAATTGTAGGTTGAGGTTAAATTTAACACGTTTTAATAATAGAAACTGTAAATAAATGTAGTACGGTATCACTAATTTATCTTAGTATCTATGTGTACTTGAATAACTTTGGTTAAAAAATGTAAATGAAACCGTGAATACAACCCTTGACCTTTGCTCCTGACTTTCTCTACTGTATGTGTATAAGCACCACTTTTCATGTGTTGATATGATAGTACATTTTGTTCCTGATATTTGTTGTGGTAGCACTAAGTTTTTTCTTTTTACAAATGAATCGCCCAAATGATTTTGTTTTATGGAGAAGAACCTGCTTTGGTGTTATAATAAAAATACAGTAGAGTATCGAAAATCTGAACTAATTGGGACCGAGGGGGGTTCGGATTATCAATTTGTTCAATTTTTTAAAACAACCAAGAAAATGCCATTTAGGCTAAAATATATGCCCTTTAATAGATTAAAGTGGTTAAACAGTACAAGCAGTAATGTAATTACAATACAGTATGTAAGACTACTTACATATTACGATTTAGACGAACCTGCACGTACACAGTAGGGCCAACATGATTACACTTGTAACCTTCAATTACAGTACAGTACATAATTAATTAAAAGTACATTAATAGTTGTGTTAACTATTAAGTACATTATAGTTAACACAAAGGAAAAAAACTGTATAGGATACTACTGTATGTACAACACACTGTTATAATGATTGCACAAGGAGAAATGATTGAACTTTCTGTATGTTTACTGCTAGCACTAAAGCAGCTTATTAGCGTGACAGTGAAAATACTGACAGCCAGTCTGTTGTGAGGGCGTGTGAGAACAGGTATTAAGAAGTGTTTAAAAATATATAATAATGTCAAACTGCAATGAAGATTTTTGTGAAATTATTAATGACGCAATAATTCAAATTTGCGAAAACGAAATTTTTGCAGGGGCTGACTCGGAACACGTTCTGATTTTTGACGTTTCGGATTACTGACGTTCGGATTATCGACGCTCTACTGTATAATTTTCCAGAACTTTGATTGTTCATTACTTTGACACGAAGTAAGATATTAAGCTCTAGTTTGCGCCATTCTGTTTCTCTTTTAATAAGCTTTTTAATGGTGTATTACATGACCTACCTTTATATTTGAAATTGTTAACCCCCCTTACCCTCTTAAGCCTCCCAAAATCATAGACGGTCAGATATGTCAAAATATTTGTCCTATTATGCAACACTAGATATTATATACAAAGTTTTGTTAACTTATTTTCAGTAACAAAAATAATGAGGGGTTAAAGGGATTTATGAACAGAGGTATATATGTTTTTCACAGTAATCTTGCTCTTACTTATAAATATGTTTCTCTCAATTGTTTGTTCATTGATGGGATTTTGCTGTTTTTGTTGTCCAGTAATGTTTCATACTTGTTTTTGTGTAGTATTGATGTATTATAATATTGTTGTTACATACAATAATATAACAAAAAATACCAAAATCTCCTGAAAAAAATGACACAAATGAAGTCTTTCTTAATTCGGGGTTTTAAAATCGTAAATGTGTTAAGGCTTTATCATAAACAATTAGAAGGTTATCTTGGTATTACAGAATATATCTTTAACTGTATAATTAATTGCTATTTATCTAACTAGTTAGTGTGACCATGAAGATATTTCACCTTAGAGTTTTTAGAATGTAATAAAAACTATGCAATTTACATTTAAAAAAATATTATACAAAGTCTTTATGGTGAAGTCAGAGATTATTTTATATTATATCAAATAGATTTAAAAATGATTTAAAGAAATATTTTGGTTACATCTATATAAATAAAAATATAAATGTTCGTTTGTTCTAAATCTTAAATCTCTGAAAGTTCTTCACCAATTTCTTTGAAATAATTTGGACGTAAAAACATCACAAATTATACTAAATATTTTACTGCAATGGGAGCACCATATACTAAGTAATATATATATTAAGTTTAGTGTTGGTACAGTAATCAGCTGTTTGTTCTGATATTTCCATTAACAGCTGATTTTAAACTTTTAAACAGTTAATTATTTGTATTTCTAACTTTTAGGTTGGGTTTTTGTTTAAATGTAGACTTTAGCCTTGCTGGTTCTTTTAAACTTTATTATAACTGCTGTTATAAAATATACGAAATAATTTGATTTGGACTTTTAACTTTATTTACCATCTTTGCTTTGTGGTTATTGTTAATCCTACACTTTTATTATAAAGAAAACATAACATATTATGTGTATAGAAGGTTCCTACGGGGAGGGAGGGGGGTTGTTTTAAATTACAGACAGAAATTAAAAACAATGTGCAGAAACTTTTATCTATGTTGAATTCGAAAATATTAATAAAAGCATCCACAATAAACTAAATAAAGAATTAGACCGCACTAAATCCAAGCAGAAATCTAAATAAATTCACTATACCTAAAAATCATACTTCTATAAAAGGTTTTGCAAACCCAGTTGTCAATGAAAATGATGCTCAACATCTATTATCAACTTATCACGTTCTCTTAATATTCAAGAAAAGACAATTTTGTCTTAAGGGCTAAACTTTTCTATTTTTCTAAAAACAATAAAAATGTTCCATTTAATAGCTGGCATTAAATGGACTATTCCACGGTTGTCACCAGAACAAGTAGAGCAATTTCGTTGAGAATCCAACATTTTGCTGAAATACACCACTAATAACAACATCAATAAAGAAGAACTTAAGGCTATTTCTGATTTAAGGCTGGACAGTTCTGTAAAAATTCTACCCGGCGATAAAAGCAATGCCTCTGTTATCCTTGATGCCTATGTGTACGAGAGCAAAATATTTGAAACCTTAATCAAGCACTGAAAACTATATTCAATTAAAAAAAATTGTAAATGGCTAGTTAAACCCATACCACCCCACAGTCGCAAGTAATAGAAATGTAAGTGATTTTCCTTTCTTACGTAACACAAAATTATATAAATTTCAGATTATTAGCTTTATGGTAACTATTCACCCCTTGGACACAAGTTACCGAAATGCTAGTGATTTACTTGTTCTATAATTTCATCCTTAAAACGGAAGTAACTGAAATAATTTATTTAGCTTTACCTCCCTCTTGTGCTAATAAACCTCTAAGCCAAATTTGATCCTGATCTATCATACAGTTTGGATGTGTATAACAAACACTCATAAATACTCTACTGTGCTTTGGCTCTAAAATCACATTTTCTAACAGTTTTGGGTCTATGTGTGCCTTAATTTTGGCTGGGCATCGCATACAAGCGGATAAAAACTTCCTTTTATTATTGTAAATAATGTATTATTGACCTAAATATCGCATTTGAAAATAAAAAATGATAATCTTTTGTTCAATTTAATTTTAGTATTCAACTTCAAGAAAAACTTGAAGAAATGTGATAACTATAAAAGTTGATAGTTTTGTCCAATTAAAAACTCCTACTGTTTACTTTCCACTATTATTATATGATTTGTTTTTCTTTTATAAAACATTAAATTACGTATCAACTGCTTTTGAAAATAATATTTAAAATCCTTTTACATTAAACAATATTTTCTTGTCAGTTTTGACCAATATTTTCTAATAATACTTTCTTTACCTTCACGTTTTTTATGTTTTAGATATTGCACATGAAAGATGGGATCTGGAGATGGAAAACGAAGGGATGGCACATTACAAGAAAGGAAACTCTTTACTAATGCCCGGCGAGTGTCGAAGATTTCCGAGTCTCAGAAAGATGAGATGTATAAATTAGTATTATGGCGCAGTCCTTTTCTAACTTCGTACTATTTTATTCAAGAAGTTGCAATGTTGTTACAGTCATTATGGATAAAAGTATACGAATATAGGAGATTACTTTTGAGCATTATTGCAATTTGTATTTTAGTATATTTATCATCATTCATGAAAGGACCACATCTACCCTTTTTGCACTACCTGCATGGTAGACTGAATTGGAGTTTGTACTGGATGGGTCTAGGAGTGTTGTCATCGATAGGATTGGGATCAGGCCTTCACACTTTTATATTGTATTTAGGGCCACATATAGCTTCTGTTACATTAGCAGGTTATGAATGTGGAAGTCTCAATTTTCCAGAACCGCCTTATCCTCAGCAAATCGTATGTCCTAGTCAAATAGATCCTAGATGGGTTGTTAGTGTATGGAATATAATGTGGAAAGTAAGACTTGAATCGATTATGTGGGGTGCGGGAACTGCTCTCGGAGAACTGCCACCTTATTTCATGGCAAGAGCAGCAAAGCAGTCGGGTATTCAACAAGATGATGATCTTAAAGAACTTGACGATTTACAAAAGTTAGAAGACAATAAAAAAGTATTGAGTTCTATAGACCGTTTAAAATTAGTGATTAAACATCTAATACAGAAAGTCGGTTTTTTTGGTATCCTAGTGTGCGCGTCCATTCCAAATCCCTTATTTGATTTAGCTGGTATTATGTGCGGCCATTTTGAAGTACCATTTTGGACATTTTTTGGTGCAACGTTACTCGGAAAAGCTGTGATTAAAATGATGTTGCAAAAATTGTTTGTAATAATTGCGTTTAGTGATACATTAATCCATAAAATTTTAGATACACTTACTTACTTACCAGTAGTAGGAGTAATACTTCAAGATAATGTTTCCCAGATACTTGCAAAACAAAAAGAAAAATTGTACAACCCAACAGATGATGCGAGTGGAGGTACAAAAATTGAAGCTCTATATCAGTTGTTTGTATTATCAATGGTTGTTTATTTTGTTTTTTCAATTGTGAATTCATTAGCTCAGAAAAATTATGCAAAATCAAAACAAAGCCGTAATTTAAGTGGTAAAAAGATGGCCAAAGACTAAAATTAAATAAATGTTATCAGATTAACAAATTTCAACATCTGTACTGACAGTTATTAAGACAAAGCTTCTATTGTTTTTTTTGTTTTAGAAGTTTGTGATATTTTCTTTTGGGTATGTTTATAAAAGTGTGTTTTATTTAAGTCACTATGTAATTATATTACATACAGAGTATATTTTGGATTTTATAGTAATATATAGCAGACATTTCTTAGTGTGTGTTCACAATTTTTATATGCACTGAGTGATCGGGAAATTAAATAATATTGTTTTGTAGCAAAAGAAAATAAACATTTAATTTAATGAATAATACCTTTGTTCTTTCCACTATCCTATAATTACTAGGATAAGGTAAAATTTTATGTTAGCAAATCCAGCTCGAAAATGTTGAGACATTTTTAATGAATTTGTGAATATATATATATATATATATATATATATAGTAGAACCTTGATTATCCGAAGTAATTGGGACCGGGCAGACTTTGGATAATTCGGTTGGCTGTGGGAAAACCATCGAGGTGCGAGTTCCCGCGTCATTTACATCGTTATGGGCTGATTTGGAGCCACATTTACTTCAAAATCTATTTTATTTGGCTTAAATAATATAATTTTAAATAAACAAAGAAAGGTTTGGTAATGTACTCAAATGAAAGAAATTGGTTACTGTAAGCTACTGTAATAAAAACCACAAAAATAAAGCCTCTGAAGTTTTTCTGTGCTCGACCTTTTTTTAATTTATTGTCTCCAATCCCCGACAGTCACTTTCCCAATACCTAAATCACTTGCCACTTTTCTTATTGAATCACCTCCTTCTAATTGTTTAATTGCGTCCCATTTTTGTTTTAAAGATAAAACAACACACTTTTGTTTTCCACTCATAATGACATTCTCATTCACAAAGTTTAACACGGACAACGGCTAAAAACAAAATACAGTAGCAGGGGAAGGAACAACTCGTGGGAATGGAGGGTAAGTTCTAAATACGACACCACGAGGAGTGGAGTGTATTACAGGCCCAAGACCGCTTTGTTATTCACACTGGCGTAGCCAGGATTCTTTTTCGGGCTTTCATGGACATGACTGCGAATTTAGGCGGGTATGGAGTTCTTTCCAAGTAAAAGGGATGTGCGGACGACCTTCCCCGAAAAATGTTAATAAATTTGGAATTATTACAGAAAAGTATTATAAAAACAAACTAACTGTTGGGATGAATTATTTTGATATGATCTTTTGTTGTACATTGTACGAAATATACAGGAAACAATAAATAGATGTTTAGAAATAATTCATTTTAATTCAACATCATAGGCATATTATTTATAAAATTCACACATATTTTTGTTAATTATTAATGCGATATAAAAAGAAATTAATGTAATATCAGTTTTTGAATTTTCTTCATATAAGGAGTTTTCTTTTCGGATTCTTTGCCATTTCATCAAGGACTTGATCTGCCATGAACGGTGCTGGATAAATGTATAGACACCAGCAAATGTATAAATCATTGGCAAGGGCTTTGTTACCTCTCTAAGTACACCCAAGCAGTTTCTTATGGAAGGTATGTTCAATGAGTCATTCAGGACCAGGTTTAATCTATGAGCAACACAGTGAACATAAATTGCCTTTGTATATGAATTCGCTTGTGAACACCACTTATGTACTAAAGGTTGCATAGCCTTGGCCAATCATTTTGTCCAATC
Organism: Philaenus spumarius; assembly: GCA_018207615.1. Lineage (NCBI taxonomy): Eukaryota > Metazoa > Arthropoda > Insecta > Hemiptera > Aphrophoridae > Philaenus > Philaenus spumarius. Next base: position 200,251 of record JAGFPH010000708.1, read on the forward strand.
CTAAACATTTGCAAATTTCTAAAATTACCTTGGAAATATTTTCTGCTGACAAATCATTAATACATCTAAAACACAAAAATCTTCTTTCATAATTGGTTTAGGATCATTAGTTAGATATCTAATGCATAGAGAAAATTGCTCCTTACCAGAAATGTCCAAAGTTTCATCCCCTAAAATTGAGAAACATTCAGCGCTATTTATTGATATTACAAGCTGTTTTTGAATCAGGTCTCCACAAATCTTGATTATCTCATTCTGTATTTCTGGGCTGATGTAGGATGCGTTGTGAGCTCTTTCTAATACATGAGACTTTAACTTCTCATCTGTGCATGCTTTAAATCGGAGGAGAGCCTGAAATTTTACTTCCTTATTTACAGGTTTGTCAATTGTAACAGGACCACTGTCTCTATGACCTCTTAGAGGAATTTAATTTTCCCCACACAGAATTGCTGTGTTTATTATATGTTTCATGATGACCCTGTTTTTCCCCCGTACTTTTCTTCGTTGTGTATCAAGGAATGTCGAAACATCTCTTTTTCCTTTCACAATCTTCAAGAAGTTTTCTGCTGCAGCACAAGAAAACTTATGATATTCTGAGTTTTGATGGTTTTTAAATTTGTCTATCACATCTTTCCATTTTTTAAATGGTATTGCAACTAGGGTGCCAGTTTGCTGATTTGATCCTGCAAACAACACACAAAACTTATAATAGGCTCCATTGTTGCTCTTTGAGTAATCCAGCCAAGACCATTTATTTAGTCAACTTTTTAGAAATTTCTGTTTCTTTTGTTTAAACTCATTCATGGGAAGCACAAATGACTCGTCAGAAACAAACGGATCGTTTATGACTTTATATTTTAACTCAAATGATTGCCCTGAATTTAAAACTTTTTCATTTGAAAAAAGAGCATCTGAAATTGTTTAGAGAAGTCAAGCTTACTTGAGTTATACTTCGAATGAATCAATTTGACTTGAAGAGCAGCTGGAACCTTTTCCTCTGTAGTTGATCACCAACAACACAAACTTGATAAATCTTGGTACATTTTCTCTTAGAAAAATTATCTATTCTGTGCCTCTTCTTAGCAATTATCACAAGCGCAAACAATCTCAATAAACACAACAACTGCAATTATTGCTGCGTATACACTAAAATAAAAGACTGTAAATTGCTTAAACAATGCAGTCAAGCATGACAAATGGCGATACACATCTGACAATGACAACTAGACGCTAGACAACTACTGACTCGACCACCCACAAGAAAGCCCAAAACGGGCGGAGGTTTCCCGAACCGGGCGTCTTGGTCTATACTCTATATTGTATAGGCCGATGTTAGTATTACATTTAGTGATGATAAATAGTTAGGTTTGTAACGGAAGGTTACAAAAAATAAAATAAAATAAGTTTTACTGTGTTAAAAAAAAATAGGGTTCGGTAAAAAGTTCAAAAATAAAAAAAAATATGTCTTAAATCAAAAATAAAAACGCTATATGTGGATTATCTAATAACTACTAATATCTCTTCATCACCTCCTTTACTTATTCGCCTTAAAAAGAAAAATCGTCGCTCATGTAATACTCACAATCACTTATGTACCTCCTAGGCCTATTGCCTCACTTCTAAAATAAATCATCGCCCACCTTAACTCTCCTTAACATCTTTCTTCCAGTCTCAACGTAGAACAATATCATATATTTTACCTTACCTCAACTCACCTTACTATTATAACCTTAAAAATCACCTTTACTTAAACTCACCTTACTTAATTTCCCACAATACTACTATAAAATAATGATCATAATATTTTCGATAATCCACATATAACCTCACTTATGCTTAGTCTGCATATATTTACTTGTAATTACTTATCACTCAAAAATATTTACTAATTAGTTTAATTTTCTTAGGGGTGGGAACCTGGCTGTTGAAGTAATGGCTAAACGGACATTCGTGGCTATATAAAGAAATTCAAGACATCGTGGCAGCAACTATTTTGTTTAATCAAACATAATTGAAAAATGAATATTTACAACAAATAATATCAATGACATAGAACAATTAAACATATAAATCAATTAACTATTTACAAATTATACAAAGTTTTGTGAGCCATAGCTTGCAAATAAATGACGCAATAAGTGAAAAGTTTAAGTTAAGTAATTACTCAATTTTTTTATAATTTTCTAAAAATGCAGACTTTAAAATTTAAACTAATGGCCATTTATTACTTACTGCGTTGTCTATCTCACTGTTTTTTACCTAGGACTTTTTATAATCACTCAAATATGAAGCACTCTCCATTTCACTACGCGCGTTTTTATCGAAGCACATTTCACAATTCTTCAGATCGTCTTATTATCGAAGATATAAAATATCTCTTGTCGTCCAAGATTGTACTAATACTGTCACTCCTCTACTTCACTTTCGTACCACTCTCAATATTCAAACTTTAAGTAAACCATACTTTTTTGGTAAATGCAGCTCCCACAACATACAAGACGTAGAACGCCTTTCACGCCATTTTGACTCTCTCTTCTGCTTCTAGTATGTTCCGTAGCGTACCCACTCGCTAGGAACCTGATTCCCGGCACGTACGCAAGTTGTTTCCCTCTCTCTCTTTTCATTGCTTCTATGATCACTGCATACACTATCATATCAAGATCTCAGTACATTGAATTGTGTTATGCCCGTTACTATTTTCTATTTATTGAACTGTTTATAATTTCGACTGCCGCTTATTATTCGTTTATAACGCACTACTCATTGAAATAAAGTTTCTCTATAATTTTCACTTTTTACACACTCTCATATATTAATATGTTTTTTAAGTCTGCTTTTACATTACCTACTTTTACAGTCTGCTTTTATGTTTTATTATTTGTTTATAAAAGAAAGAATGATTCTACTGTAATTACTTTGCGTCATTAAGAAATGTAATTATATGAAAATTAAAATGATTAATATTATTTAGTATTGCGTCATTATTCATTTAGACCAAATCTCTGTTCCTTTAGTCACTATAGGAAACAGCTGACTCATTTCTTACTTTATTATTTTCTCTGTGACATGGATGTTAGTGTTACAGGTTTAATTCCTTTAATTTTACAGAAACAAAAATATTTGCTTGTGATTTTTTCGAAGGGGGTGCGGACCCCCCTCCCTTGGCTACGCCACTGATTATTCACTATACTACCCTTCCGCTAAAGGTCACCATACTATTGCATTGGGTAAGGAGCAGAAATGTTTTCAGGATGTACAAGGCAAACAACAGTTTTCTTTCTGTTCAATCTAACAAAATAATTTTTATTAAAAATTCACTTATTGAGAAATCCTTCAAGCTATGAATTCTTTATCGAAATCAATTCAGTTAACTTACATTTATTTAGAAGTTAACAGAATTGATTTTGACAAAAGTTTTTTTTTAAATTTGCCTCTGTGAATACGGAAACTCGGAAAACCGAGGTTCTACTTATTGTTTAAAACTAGTATTGTATCTATTAAATGTTCACTATGTATTTTGTTATTCTGCAGCTTAACCCTTTGAGACAATTTGATTACAGTAGAACCTTGATAATTCGAGTCGCAGTAGTTCGAGGGTCCGGGTTGAAAAATAGTCATGTTTGCAAAATAAAAAATATATATTTTTTACTATTATAAAGCTTTTAAAACATCGAATGTAGTTCACCTTCAAAATTACTTTGTTACTGCCGCTCCTTTGTAGGTTCAAAATGCCAACTATCTATTGGAAGTGACAAGAGATCGAAGTGGCGGGCTTGGCGATGCATCACCACTCGCAGTTAGGTAATGTGTCAACATTGAGTCTCGCAGACACCGTTTATATCTCATGTCAGCTCAGTCATATATCTCATACTTGACTGTCTCCCTCTCTTGTTATTCTAAAAATAGATTAATTTCAATAGTAAACTGTCAGTTCCCACGGAAGTACACGCGCTATGCATATCGATGTTATGTAACATTGTCGATTAGTGAGTGCATTCTTTACTATTTCTGTTAAACTATTGATTTTAGTTTTGATTGTGTTTTTGTAATAATGAGCGAAAAAGCTAAAAGAAATTTTGTGTGAATTAAAATTAAATTAGAGGCTTTGAAAAGACTAGACAATGGTGAAACCTTGAAGAAACTTGCAACTGAGTATGGTGTCGATGAAGTAACTGCAGAGGAATGGCCCCGTAATAGAGATAAAATCAAACCATTTTAAACTTACTAAATGTTCTAATATTTCGACTAATTAAAAAATATGTTTTTCGTTATTTTTGTCCACTCTCCATGTATTCCGATTTTTTTATAGTTCGAGGTACAGTCAGCCCCAATTATCTCGAATTATCATGATTATACTGTATTTGGTTTCTGGCTATTTTTCTTAGCAAATTGATATTAAGTGATTAACTTTTACTTTAAAACGTGTACTCTTAAATATTAATTGATTTACAAAAAACTAATTGGTTTTGTATACAAATACATGCCATTCTGGTATATTGAAAATTAAGTTGGTTACATAACTCAAGTCCTTCTCTATTGAAAAAACAAGTGCCATGGGTTTCATGGCAAAATTGAATAAATCTATAAGAGCATAACTACTCGGCGTTCTTGGGTTTTTAGAGAAGAATCTTTTTACAGAATGAATGTTCTTACTTATTCATCAAGCAGGCCAGAGATTATTAAGGTTTAAAAATCAGTCACCATTTATGTAGAATATATTTATTATAAAATCAAGTAAATGAAAAATTATTGCAGTTAAAAACAGGACATCTAAGTATTGTCCTATGCGCTCCTACTTTTTGTCATTCATTGATCCCATGTTTTCTTTTAAAACCACCACACCTTGCTCCTAAGGTTGAGGTACAGTTATGTTCGCTCAGCTTGATCTGATTCTCAATTTTTTTGCTTAACGTCTTTTCTGCAGGCCAGTTACGGGAGAGAGCAGGTAAATTGATCGTACACATCCTGTGTTAGAGATTCTAACTGTAACAGACTGGACACGTTACCTTCAAAACGACTAATTAAAACACAACTCAGGTCCGGATATAACCCGCAATTTTAGAGGCACACAGATATACAAGATCCACAAAATTTAACATTTTGAAACTTATTCCTTCAAAATGAAAATATCAGAGGCAGTAGAAATACTGTATTTACAAATTATTCTTGTGGACAATTTAGATAGATTTGAGTTTCTGAAACTAAAATAACAGACGTGGTTTGTTTCAGTAATAGTGCCATATGGCTGGCCGCACACTGAGAGAGCATTCTGCTCAAAGCAAGTGCTCTACAGCAAAATGTTTTGCTGAATACTAGCTCTCCATGTATTCAAATGTGACCCCACACACTGACAGAACAAATGCTGTACAGCACCGTAAAGCGCTCAAAGCAGTGCCGGATGCCTAGTTCCCGATTGAACACGATGCAACAAAATGCTCAGAGCAAATTAACCTGCGCATGCTCGAGTCTTCTTCACACATCTGTGTGTAGACTACTGACATCGATACAAGGTGGTTGAATGATACCGCTTGTTGCTCAATGTTCGCCAGCATACTGAGAGAGCAATAACGCAAAATGTCCAAAGCATGTGCTGTACAACAAAATGGAGCCTCAATGTGCGGCCAGCCTAAAGGAGATATCCGTTCTTCCATTAACTATCATTCTAAAAGAATATAGTGCTACCTGCAGAGTATCTAAGAGCAAAAATTATCAGTTTAAGTGATCCAGTCGCATAACTTCTATTCTTGAATAATTAATACTTACCATGCTAACGCCAAAATAGTACATCTCTCGTATTTTTCAGAAAAATGAGAACGCCGTAACTGTACCGCTTTCCTTTTCTTTATTGATTATAATTATAGATGCGTGATATCTATACAGCTGTTGTTGGTTTTGCATTTGAATCTATGTGGTTTATATTGTTACTTTAGCCCCAAGGTATATTAATTCAGATGGCATTTCAATGCTGCCTAATCTGTCAACTTTTGAGTCTGTCTACAAATTTAGTGTTTCAGAAATGGCTTCACAAGTAAAGAGAGTAATGTATTTCTTGGGAGTGCTTAAAAAAAATAGTTCTTTACAAATATTTTTAGTGAAATTAAAGTTAAATTTCTTCTCGGTGTTGTATTTATTTATAGCTAGATTTAATTATTTGTATGAAATAAGAATCATACAAATATTCTTATTTTTTACCTAAAAATGCCCATGGACTTATCTCTCAACCGAGGCACGTATGCTACGTGTTAAGAAACTTTAATTGCTTACAGTATCACATTAATAGATATACTTAGAAATCAAGTGTGCAAGTTTCATATATTGAATAAATAAATTTCTATTTCGTTCAAATGTTTGTTACACTTATGCAAGTAAAAATTGAGATGAGGTTATTTAATAAGCAAAAGTGTTACAGTATTTATTTAAATTCTCGGTAAAAAATATGATTTACTTTTTTGCATATAAAGATGTTATAACCCATTTATAAAATTGCTTAATTGAGTGCCCACATAATATCATTTGCAAAGCAAATGAGTAGCAATTTTGATGAATTTTAATTTTTTTGGTCGAGTTGTGCAACTTCTTTCTTTCTTTTGTGAATGTTTCTGCAACTCATCTCTTTTAATTTTAAAGTTTTTGTTAGCTATATAAAAACTGACTTTAATGTTTTCAATATGAAGAAGGTACATACACTTATCTTTATAATATTATTGCCATACAAAAATTATTGTAATCTTTTTCCTGACAAAAAAAATATTAGTTTAAAATTTATTATATTTGTGTATATTTATTAAACAATATTTTGTTTTCACAAACTTAGAAAAATGTGATTTTGTCTAAAATTTGGTAGAATGCTTGGTGATATGCTCTTAACACCTCAAATAAATTGGTTAACCAAATTATTCAAAATGAAATAGCAGTCATTCAATGCAGCACTTTAAGAAAATTGGTCCTACGGTTCGTAAAATGTTTGCATCTAACAGTAATATTCTAATTAGATGTGATACAGTAATTAATAAAATATAAATTTTATCAAGTATTAATAAATCTTGAGTAAAATTTATACAAATTAATAATAAAGTACCATTAGGCTAAAATACTAATGAACTTTGAACATTCAGTAAACATTGTTACTACTATTTCTGAAATTTGTACACACAACTTAGCTGTTCAATTTAAATAGATTGAAAATAACATCCAATCATCTAATTTAACTTGCATGTTATATTATCTAGCATACTACATTTAATATATAAAAGATTCTTTTTATAGAGCTATTTGATCCCTCAATTTTAATGTAACAAAAAGTATAATCTTCATTAGCACGCTTTAGTTGTGATGGAGATTTTCCTAAAAGCTGAATCATAGAAAATGATCAATAATATGAAGTTGAAAACAACTATCAAATAATATATTACAAACTATTTGTATATAGACAGCAAATATGATTGTGTGTACATTGGGATATAGAGATATTGTATCATCAACCACTTCTATTTGTCATATGGTGATAAAAAATATGCGGTATGTACCTTCAGCTGCAATGGTGTACTGTATATTTTGATTCCAGACTTGTTATGCCATGGGCAAGGTTAGTCATATCCAACAAATGAAAGAAATCATGTTTGGAGTTTACTATGCTAACATTTCGAAGAAGGTACTGCAGGGCTCAGTTAAACATTATTACAGATAACAACACCCACTTAGTGTGTTGTCATGTAGTACTAATTTCGGGTCAAGGGACTAAAATGGGATTAACTCACCAAATAGTCATCTTTCTGTCTGGTCTTAACATGAAAGCTCCCTTTATAATAATATTAAAAAATGGTATACTGTATATACATTTACGTCATTATTTAATACACAACAGTTTTTCAATGCTTTTTAATTAATCGGTTCTCACACACTTTAGTTGATTGTTGACATTAATATTACAAACTGAAATAAATGTCATACAAAATTTGCACTAAACAACAATTTGCCGTGTACAGTTATTACATAATTAGGTAAATGTCTCATTACTCAGTTATTTATTATCCGATTGTAGCAAATAAAGTGTGATTTTGTTCATCTTAAAATTCTAAATTTTTTATTACTGGTAAAATTTTTTATAAAAATAACGGTTTTCATGAAATTTAACATCAAAGATTTTAAATGGCCGCCATCTTGAAACTGTTTAAGTCTAGGCATTTCAGACCCATATTTATATGACGTTTTTTGATTGTCTTGACCTAAGGAACAAATACACAAAATTTTTCCAGGGAGTATGTAAACACCCTGTATAACAAATGCTTTATTACTTGTGCAATTTTGTAATAATTTAGTATGCATGACATTACTTTCATTTATATAAAATGTATATGGAGATAACAAAGGGAACTTGACATATTCTTGGTTGCACAAATAATACCCAAAGAAATAAATAGTAATTATTAGTATTTATTAACAACAATATAAAATGTCAATATAGTCATCAACACCATCAGAACAAGTTTTCAACATTTTCCCACAAAAATAAATTATTTCAGGATATATTTATCATGTTTTATTTGTAACGTTCTCATTTTTCCTACTTTCCACATCATGTCATTATTTACAATTATTTATACAGAATGTAGCTCACTGGTTTTTGTGTTAATACCATGTCTTGAGAATGGTTAAGTTAAACTTAATAGTCATGCCACTAGTTGCTATAGTAAAAAATGATAAATGATTAGCCATTATAAATTGTGGCCATGTTATAACATAAATCTGCTAGTATGTTTTTTAATACTATTACAGCACTACTAAGGGTGGAATTTTAAAAGTATGTAAATTACCATGAAATTCTCATTTCTAATATTTTATAAAGTAATAACAAAATTTGTCCACTTAAATAAAACTTGAATGTTGTATTATATTAGTTATTTAAAGTTTTAGATATAAATTTTGTTTTTTAATGGATACTCTAAAGTTATAAAAGGCACACATATATTGTATTATTCTTAACTAAACCACTGTGTTAAACTTGATACAGTACGATTGTCATATTGATAATATTTTGTTAGTTTCATGATTGGTATCTAAAAACAATGTTAGGTACTCGTAATGTGAAAAAGTATTATTTGAATTTATTGCTTTTATTTTAATTCAGCAAGCGCTTGTAATTAATTACTGTATAGAATACTACCTTAAATTATAAAAAGTAACATAAATTTAACACAGGAGTATAAAATAAATACAATATTTATTTATCATAACAAGAGTCAAAGAATGATTGATACAATTAAAGTTTAAAAATACTGATAATTTAAATTTTTTAAATTCTTTTTTATTGGTACATTTTCTTTGCAGAAGGAAAAAGATTTAATTTAAAAAAAAAGTACTCAATTAAAACCGATGTGTTTAACTGTTCTTATTTAATAAATCTTAATTGTACAATATTTACATAATTAAAAATATTTATGTATACTGTATAATAAAATTAGTTGTAAATTGTGCGATTCTTAAAGATAACATTCTTCCGATAAGGATACGTAAAGTATCGTATATTTATACTTTTATTTTACTTTAATAAATAATTTTTAAACTTTTACTGAGGTAACTACAGATGGTTAACCCATAACACAAAACAGTTTGATAAAATGCAAATATAATACACATTGTTCAGCAGATAAATAAACTAATAAATATTTGAGAAAGGCACTTCATTTTTTTTGTAAACCTTAATGTTAAAATAATTTGAAATATATTATTAGCACACACTTTATAACCACTCCTTTTCAATCTGCAGTTTTAAAGGTCACTTTTATTATAGCTCACAATTCTCAAAGTTATTAATTTAATGATTATTTAAAAATCTAATTTTAGGCTTTAAAATTTGTATGCTATTTTTTAAAAAAATATCCTCTACAAGTCTAGCTAGTATTATGTTACTATACAAACACGTATAATCTAGAATTAAAACAAATCAAGTAAAGTTTGATTATTAAATAATTCTTATACAATCATGCTTAACAATATTATAGACTAACAAACTAAAACTGTACAACATTTACATAATTTTTTAAACAAAACATAATAAAATATGTTGTTGCTAATACAAATAGAAAACATATAAATCTATTATGTTCAATAGATATGTCTATAATATTTGATACAACAATGTACGGTTCATATTGTTAACATGAAATAATATTCTTCTAAAAAAGAATACATCGAACCTAAATTTTATTTTAATTTACAGTAATTAAAAAAACTGTACAAATGGCATCACTATGATAATATAATAAAGCATCTTAATAGTTAATAGATTACAATGGCTTATTACACATCAACAAATTAAAATCTAAAAAACTATAATTACTTAATTACAAATCAATTAATTCACAACTATTTAACTACAGTATAATATTATATTTACATTTAAAAAATTTCCAATTCGTACATGTAATACATGAAGACCGCTAAAGATTGGAGGCACAATCATGACATCAGTATTCAATTGGTCATAGGGAACCATTATCTGTAACAATTATATCAAAAAGTTAGTAATTTAATATACAGTCTGTTCTTAGTGAAAATGTTTACTGAGTAAACAAATGTTAAAAACTGTAAATTTCACAATAATTATTGATAATTCTTTAAAAACTTAATATAGTTTAGAAATTTCAAGTTTTAGATCTGTAAATCCATATTAATCAAATATAAGTTACGTCTGACTTTGTATTTGTACAATAGTTTTATATTGAGAATTTGTTAAGAGATTTTATTAAGATGAATAAAAAAACCCGTAAGAAGCACTGCCGCATTACTATAGCCGAATTTTCTTATCAGGGAATAACTAGTATGTTATAATGGGAGTTTACCCCTTCCTATAACGAGTTTTGTTCCTTGTTCCGGAAACTGTTCCAAATATACCTTTGCACAAGATTATAGTAAATTAAATTGCCTTTCGAATGATATAGCTCATAAATTGCACTGGGGTTTATTAGTGGAAGAAATTGATTAATTACCTTACATTGATAATGAAAAAACATTTATCGGGATTTCGTATCAATTTTGATCCTTGTTTCGGATACTGTAGGCCTACCTGAATTACCTTTGCACAGGATTGTACTAAATGTAATTATCTTTCGAACGATATAGTTCAAAAATTGCACACGGGCTGTTGAGTGGGAGAAATTGCGCAAAAACCTTACACAGATAATGAAAAAATCATTTATCAGGAGATTCCTATCAATTTTGTTCGTTGTTCCGGGGACTGTAGGCCTACCTGAATTACTTTTGCACAGGATTGTAGGAAATTTAATTGCCTTTCGAACGATATAGCTCAAAAATTGTACACGGGCTTATGAGTGGGAGAAATTGCGCAAAAACCTG
>JAGFPH010000708.1:221605-260404 GCA_018207615.1 Philaenus spumarius
AATACTTACTTGTTTTTGTTAAACCCATCCTCCTGTAAGTTTATGGAATAAATCTTCATTGAGTGCCTGATTAGCTTCTTTTGATCGCATGGATAAGAAAATATACCCGCCAATGAACTCATGAATTACTTTGCAGTCTGCAGATAGACAAGCAAAGATGATATTTGCTTCTTCAAACTGAACCATCATGTGTTTTACTTCCCAGTTTACATTCCATGCCTAGAAAAATAAAAAATAAAAATATTTCTTCAACATTATCAAACGATAAATTTTAAATATGTTAGGCTTATTTATCAAGAATTTATTGAGTAAATATTTTATACTAGCTGAATACCCATGCTTTGATACAAAATGGTCTAGGATTTTTGAGAAGTTTTAGTATTTTAAACCATAAAAGCTTTTGTTTCACTATAACGTTCTATAATAGATATTTTCAGGCCCGGACTGGGACGTGTCCCGGTGCGCCCTCCTCGCGGCAGGGCGCCAAAGGCGCCCGACCTAGTAACAAAAATATTCACACCAAATATTTTCACTGTCTTAGCGGTAAGAATATTAAAATGCATATATAAATAATAAACAAATGATTCATACCACCTCCTACCTACCTGCCTGCCTGCCTACCTACCTAATTATTCAGTAACTATTCACAATAATTAGGTGAGTAGCAAGTAACAGGAGCTTAAAACTTACATTACCTTAGTAAGGTAAAAAAATACATTATTAAGGAATTTCAGATTGCCGATTGCCATTTCCGCATTCGGCAGGACCTACTCAGTAGCAAACCAAGCGCCCAACTCAGCGACTACACAAACCAATTCTCCCTCCCCTGCATAATAGACTTGTCCTCTCCCTCTCCCCCTCCTCTTTTCCGCTACACCGCCACAAAACCGAAAGCAGCCAGTGACAGATGGAGGTGGACGCCATTGACACTACAGAAGTTCATTGTAGAAAATCCAACATTCAAACTAGAATCGATTGGAGCAACTAGGTGGCGAAGTCGAAGTGATGCAACAACCAAAGTGTTTGGAAGAATTGATTACTGGACAAGGACAACGAGTGATCAGGCTGGATTGGGGATAAGTCAATCTAAGCCAGTTAAACATGTCTACTTTCAATTGGCAGTGGCATTATTTAAGATATCCAATGATTCATAATTTAATTCAAAAATCAGAAACGATGCAGCAGCCATTTTAAACAAATTATTGAGTTTTGAAACCTTTTTAATTGCAATGACATTCCTGCAAGTATTCAAAATTACCACCCCATTATCTGACTATCTACAAACCAAAAACTTAGATTATGCCCAAGCTTGGAGGCTGGTCCACTCTTCTCTTTCTCAACTGACACTTTTAAGAACAAAATTCAATGAAACTTTGAATGCTGCTAAGAATTTTTCTGTAAAAATTAATGAAATCGTGAATGAAAGATCCAAAACAGATGGATCAATTGAAAATGTGACAATTGAAACAGAGCTGAGTGATCTGAAAATTAAACGACGCAAAAAGGTTAAGAAGCTGTCAGGAGAGTTAGCTGATGATGAACTTGTTGGATCAACCCTGGAGGAACTTTCAAAAATTCTGTATTTAATGTTGTCCTAGATACTATTATACAAACAATGGAAACCCGGTTTGTTAATCAAAAACAGCTGTACCTTGATTTAGCCTGGTTTGACCCTAACAGATTTGCCATTAAAGAACCGCTACCTCCTAATGCACTTGACAAAGTTTGTGAAGTCATACCATCTATAGACAAAGAAAAACTAAGAGAGGAATTAGCATCGTTTATTGCCGCAAATTTCAAAACCCTCTATTTCCAACGAATATTTAGAAATGAGGGGAAGAGAGTCAGAAGAGGAATCAGATAGTGAACTAGATCACAAAGACTTTGAAGGTGGCGACAAAGATAAATTTGATCTCGAGTCGGTAAAGTGTACTGAAGCATAGACTTGTAACACTTGTATAAAGTGTGCATTTAAAGTGCTTGTTGACTATAATATGTATTGCCTGCAATACAAAGAACTTTATAAAGTTTACAAATATTTGCTTACAATTCCATTAACCCAAGTTAGCTGTGAAAGAATATTTTCCAAATTGAAACTTATTAAAACTTGTCTGAGGTCCACAATGACAAATCAAAATCTTGAATCTTTAATAATCATGCAAAGTGAAAAGGATATTATGAATAAAATTGAGAGTGAAACCATAATAAACAAATTGTGTGACTCAAGCACAGAAATGGGGTGTTTACTAACTGTAAGTAACTAACATTTTAGGATCATTTACGTATTTTTAATGTTTGTCTCTATCACTTACCTCAACACTAGTAAACAATGTATTGTACGATGATTAAATACATTAGCAATTATTAAACCGAAGCGCCTTGTTTCATTTATCTTAACCTTCCAATGTCAGGGGATTATGTAATACAAATACACTAATATAGTCAAAAACCAATTCAACAATTCAATAATATGTGATAAACATGATGTAGTATACGAAGTAATATATAGCTACAAAAATAAGGTTTTGGTATATATATATATGGGCGTGGGTGCCCTCGGCGACGGATGTCCACCGCCCTTTTCAATGAGCCAGTCCGGGCCTGGATATTTTCACAGTTAGATATGAAATTTTCAAAATCTTTTCAAGTACTAGATGACTTGTGCGGATATTTTGCAAGTTAATTTATTTCTATAAAGTTGTTTATTTAAAAAAAAAGTATTCTTCTTTTTTTTGCAAAAAAAACTAATATTTTTCAAACGAAATATAAAAAAACAATGTTTATTGCAATGAAAATTGTTTATAACTAATTGATGCAAATTTGGTCTCAAATTAACCGTTTTTTAGTACCCTGAAAGTATACACAATTGGAAATACCTATTGGCAATTGTCTTCAACACTATTTAAAGAAAACAAATTTTTTCTGATTTTTGCATATTAAACCCCTATTTAAAAAATGTTCTGGATGTTCAAAAGTGGATCTGGAAAAATGCCATTTACTTTATGCATAAATGCATCAATTTTTCCACATGGCATTCTGAAACGAATTACAATAAATTTTCAAAACGTTTTCTATAATTCTACTTTACTAGATCAGTGATGGTGTTTGTTATTATTAAGTTAGTGCATATTATTATCACTGTTGTCTACCTGCTGAATCTTCTTCAATATTCTTCATTTGTTACAATGGTATCAACTACTGGCAGGATAATAATGGAAAATTACTTTAAAGTTAGATGGCAAGTGAAAACAAAAAGAACCAACAGTTATTTCTAATACTATATTATAACAAAGAATGAATGAAATGAGGAAAAAACATATTTATATAGATCAAAGTACCTTCATTGTGTTATATCTCCAAGTTTTTAAGTGATCTCCTGTATTAATTTCCATTCGCATAAGCCTGTTAAAAGCCACTCCTAAAAGCTCTTCCTTTCTATGTCCCATAAATTTGACAACAAATAAGGATATGCCAAAATCAGGTAAAGATTGCCATGCCTTTATATAATTCATCTTCGCATCAACAAGTGGTAGGTCCTTTACGTTGGCATGTGCTTCCAAAATTCGTTGAACCAGCTAAACATAAAACTTGTATATTAACATTTTGTTAAAGTTGGTGTGCTTTTGTTAATATATAAATTAAAAGATATTATTTACCTTTTTGTAATTCACATTCATTTTTTATATTGCCCTTACTTTATGTAAGTGAATAAATATACTGATCAGCGGAAATATGCACTTAATTTGAAACTAATATCTTTATCATAATATATTCAGACCTAAAATATTGGTTAGTTATTACTTTAAAAGTATTAATACATAATACATATATCATATATATTTTAATCTATTTATTGTAAATATCTTCCTGTGTTTTCAATAGTCCTGTAATCTAAATTAGCTATTTAATCATCCACTAGAAGCTGTTTATTTTGAACTCTAAACCATATTATTCCCATAATTTAAGTCATGTGGTAACATATCACGCCAAATTATGATGCCGAACTATTAATATACTATACGGAAAAGAACTTTATTCAATATTTTTATTGAATAATTGTTCCAAATATGTTAATTTATGGAAAATATTTCTAACCCTTTATGGATAATTAATTCTCCGTACAAATAAACCCAATATCAACATACAGTAGAGCGTCGATTATCTGAACTAGTTGGGACCGAGGGGGGTTCGGATAATCAATTTGTTCGGATAACTTAATTCAATTTACTGTGTACTCACTAGACACTAGTGACTAACCGGCGACTAGCGGCAGTTGTTCCATTGAGCGTACAAACTTCCTGAAGAGTACAATTTGCCAGACTATGCGAGTCAAAAACTTTAAATTCGGAATTATGTGCAATACTGTACTTATTTATTTTCATTATACTCCATTATACTACACCGAAAACAGCTGTTTTCTATACTTGTTCGTTCATAGGCATGCAAGTTTTTATTTTTCGTGCACTACACCGTAAATTTACCGCGCACCAGCTGATTTTACGAATAAACATATCAGTTTTATGCAAACAGCTGATTGATTTTGTGAATGGAAATATAACAGAAAATCAAACAAGTTTTAATTGTTTTTTTTCTTATAAAAAAATGATTTGATTAAAAGTATGTTACTTTTTTGGTGTAGTTTAATGAAAAATATTAAACGCAACTCGCCCAGTAAGTTTTTCCGTGATTGCATGAAAATCTCGCACTCGGCTGCGCCTTTCGCGGGAACTATCATGCTCGCATGGAAAACCCCTATTTACCGGGCTTGTAATGTAATGACTATTACAGTACATTTCCGTGTTCGGATGATTGACGTTTCGGATAATTGACGTTAGGATAATTGACGCTCTACTGTATTATAAGCTCTGGCTAGTCTTTGGGTGTCATTTCTGCCCCTGTGAACTTGACTGCATATTCTGAATTTGTAGCATTGAAGACAACAACAAGCTGACCTCAAGTTTGGCATCTCCCAGGATTCAGTCGTGAAGTGGACATTAACATCAATTGCAATTAAAATTGGAAATTATGTTTTTACTGTTGAAACTTAGAGAACATAGTAAAATATGTCAGTAACCCAACCTATAGAGAAAAAATTTATACGAACTACACCTGTGAATATAAGGTAGACTACAGCAATAGAAATTAATGCTTTTATACGCCTTCTGTATATTGTTGCTTTACTTCAGGCTTCATATCTTAACTTATATTATTTGTGGCTGCCTGATAGTTCAGGAGTGCCATTCTTTCCCAACTATATCAATCTCCGAAGATTTCATTTCTTATTAGAGCTATAAGATTCGATGATGCTACAACAAGGCAAGAGAGAAAAGAATATGATAAAACTTGCACCAATTCGTAAGTTGTTTGAACAACTGGTTGATAAGTGTAAGAATAAATTTTCTGTTAGCGAGTACGTTACAATAGGTGAGATGCTAGAGTCATTTAGATGCCCGATATTCCTTCAAGCAATAGATAAAAAACCAAGCCGGCCTAGTATGGTTTAAAAGTATTTGCCTTGAATTGTGCTAAAAAGTTTTACACCATCAATATGGAGGTGTATGTCGGCAAGCAGCAAGTTGAAAATTCTGGAATGGCGTACTATGAGAAATATTACCTCTAAGAATTGATATACATCAGCCCCCTTAGAAAGTTTCACTTATAACCAACCACCAGTTGTCTTAAATGGCACAATGAAGAAAAATAAAGTGGTAATTCCTTCTGAGTTTATAATTAGAAAAACTCGGCCAGTGAAATGTACCATGTCTGCTTTCAGAAAAAAACAAAACTTTAATGTCCGATTGTCTAAAGAAGAACAAAGGCTTGCTGCTCTCAAGTATGCACAGCACAGATGAAATTTATCCAGTATAAGGAGAAGCAAACAATGCAAAATACTAACATTTTATAGCTCAACTAAAGGAGTTGCCGTAGCTGATTAATATACGGCTACTATTCGAAGGGTGCTAAGTTCTTCATTCTACTCAACATTATCGGACTGAATAGTTTTGTTGTTTATAAACATAAAGCAGGTCAGTTTGACATTATCAGGTGTAAGTACTTCAAGGAGATGGCTCAAGAACTATGCTACGAATATTTAGTGGATTGTCATGAACATCATAATCTTCCAAGATAGCTCAAGAGGAACATTAATCAAATGTTAGGTTTAGAAGAGAGCCATTGAGAATGCAAAAATGCCAGGAAGAGGGAGTATTTGTGGATGGAGAAAACACATAAAGATAAAATTAAGTAAGAACTTCATTTGTAAGGAGCATACAGTTTTTTATTCAGGAATACTTCAGAGTCAGAAGATGACTGAATTTACATAACAGCACTAATAATATAAATATTTTTTACTGTAAGTAATAAGTTTTTTAACATTATTTTCATAACTGTTTACATTGTTTTTATGTATTAGGATAATTTAGTATGCTTTGAAAAAAAGTAGCTTTTTTCAATTTGCATATCTGTTTACAGAAAATATTTAAAATTTATGTACGTCATATATTTTTGAGTTTTTTTTTTTTTTTTCAGAATAATAATTAATGATGAATATTTTAAATACAAATAGAAAGTTCTGATATAAGTTACATATGAATCTGTATTCATTTACTTTATTCAAGTGTACATAGACATAAAATTTAACCTACAAAAAGGCTTATGACAGTTTTCAATCCATCTGAAGAACAAAACAGAAATTGTGAAACATATGGATTGAGGGAAAGTAAACTTACGCGACTACGGGTAGCATTTTGTTCTTAAATTACCAAATATTTATAGTAATAAAATTATTTATTTTTATAATATTTATTATATTTAACCCTACTTGTAGCAGTTACATTTCTCTGGGTTTACTACTTGGCCCAAATTAGCATTTAAAAAATCTATTCCATTTGCGTTACTATACACAATTATACATTTTCTTGTTCAGGAACAACAAAAACACAGAGAAAGCACAGAGAACACTTTTATGTAGTCGATTTTTTCAACATTTTCCTCCAGTGTATTTTAGGATTACAAATGGAAAACACTAGACTGGAAAATAAAAATTTCTAAGTAGGGCCTTTAACAAAATTTAAAAAAAAAATTATAAATTTGAAATATACAAAATGTAGCAAAAAAGGTTCTTTATGTAAAACCACTATAATGTACAGGTAGTTATAAATGTTGTAAGTGTGTAAGGGTTCTAAAAATATTGCACACATGTAAATGGCATTCAATAAATTTAAAAAATAGTTACTGGTTTTTCATCATTGCTAACATTACTAAGTAAAATAACATACCTTGCCCTTCAGTTTGCGAGCATAACGTGGTGCAACATAATCTTCAGGAACAATATCTAGCGATGCAGGATTGATGGCTGGCGTAGGAGCTGGGTGTTGCATTTGTAGAAATGCTGAAATTGAGGCAACTTCGGCTTCATACGAACTATCAGCCAATGAACGACCTTTCGCTGCAAGTCTACATGCTGCCATCCATTTGGCATATTGTTCTTCCTACAATTCAATATTAAAGTCATTAGTATATTTGATACATAATTAATCAGGAGAGAATAACAATTCTTGATTTACAATAATATGTAATTACAATGATAATTATTATTTTTTATATACAACAAATAATTAATAACATATTTCAAAAACATTATTTACAAATTGTTAATTATTATGGACCACGTGACAAGACTATAAATGGAAACTAAATTTTATTACAAGCCTATTTTGAAATTGGTATATTGGATATTGAAGATAGGCTGTATATTTAAAATTGATTATAATTTTTATTATTATAAAATACATTTCTTAGAAGGAGTATCTGTAATAAATTAATTTCAGATTTTGACATCAAACTTTTGTATTAATTATTTTATCTCGATTAATAATTTATTTCTACTTCACCAGTCCTTCCATTTTCAGAATAATGATTTTATAACTAGATTACAGAAG
Organism: Philaenus spumarius; assembly: GCA_018207615.1. Lineage (NCBI taxonomy): Eukaryota > Metazoa > Arthropoda > Insecta > Hemiptera > Aphrophoridae > Philaenus > Philaenus spumarius. The sequence continues at coordinate 229,546 of JAGFPH010000708.1, forward strand.
CAATAAACGGTACCAGGAACTGGCACATACTTTCTCACAAATACATTTAAATTACTAAACAGATTCACTGTGACTTGTAGGGTGGTGTAGGAGAGTTTTTTTATTAAAGTTGGAGATTAACTAATAAATATTATTATTATTATCTAGAGAGAAAACTATTCGATCGATTTCGAAAAAAATTGCACCAAACACGTCAATTAGGTCTTCATAGATGCACGTAAAATGGTTTTGAAAATTTTTTTTAAACAACCCGCTTTATTGCCAAAAAAACCCCCAAAAAACAGTTATTATTATTATTATTAGCTAAACGAGAATTTTTAGAAAGATGCGGGTTTTTGTATATGGTAGGGCACATTAAGGGCTACAAATAAGCCAAATTTTATCAAAATCGTTAGAGCCGTTTTTTTATAAAAAAATAATAACTGATTTTTTGGGGGGTTTTTGGCCAAAAAGGGGGTTGTTTTTCAAAATTGTTCAAAACCCTTTTTCGTGCATCTATACAGGCGTACTGGACATGTCTGGTGCAAATTTGGTTGAAATCGATCGAATAGTTTTCTCTCTAGCTTTGTATACATACAGACATACAGACAGACATTTTGTAAAAACCACTTTTTTGGACTCAGGGGGTCCCAAAACGGATATTTCCACAAAAATCTCAACATCGATTTTTTTTGCGATCACTATACTTTCTCTATACTATAGTATAGTGAGAAAGTAAAACCAGTAAGTATTATATTCATGGTCATAGCAAATATCTTCCTGAATGAGGATATCACAGTATAAAACTTACCGTATCACACCTGATCCACATTTCAGACATACCATCAGGGCTGGGGACTTCAAGTTTAATATTATATTTGCCTTGGCCAAGGTTGACTTCAGGTGTTACTTCACAACCTCTTAAATTGATATCATACAGGGGTTGTGCACCTGAATTGGCTTCTTCCCTACTCTTGTATAGCTTCAAATGGAGATCTCGACAGGTAAACCAGTATTTCTTGAATGCTTTTAGCGTAAAACGCTTTGGTCTAAAACCATACAAATTCAACGAATAAGTTAGTTATGCATTTATTTGAGGAACGACAAATGTGTTCTGATTTTATAATATAAAATAGTAAATTTTGAATTACTGAATTATCTTTTCACTGCTTCATACCGTGTACATTAAAAATAAACGGCACCAGGAACTGGCACATACCTTCTCACAAACATATTTAAATTATTAAACAGATTCACTGTGACTTCATAATTGTAGGAGGGGTAGGAGAGGAGATATTAAAGTAGGACATGTAATAAATATTATTATTATTATTATTAGCTAGAGAGAAAACTATTTGATCGATTTCAAACAAATTTGCACCAAACACATCAATTAGGCCTGTATAGATGCACGAAAAAAGGTGTTGAAAAATTTTGAAAAGCAACCCTCTTTTTGGCCAAAAATCAGTTATTATTATTATTAGCTAAATGAAAATTTTTAGAAAGATGCGGTTTTTTGCATATGGTAGGGTACATTAAGGGTTACAAATAAGCCAAATTTTATCAAAATTGTTAGAGCCGTTTTTTTATAAAAAAATAATAATAGATTTTTTTGGGGGTTTTTGGCCAAAAAGGGGGTTGTTTTTCAATATTTTTCAAAACCTTTTTCGTGCTTCTATACAGGCCTAATTGACATGTCTGGTGCAAATTTGTTAAAAATCGATCGAAAAGTTTTCTCTCTAGCTTTGTATACATACAGACATGCCCAAAAAGCATGGCAATATAGATGGGGGTTAATTAAAGAATGCAATTTTACTAAATAAGACATATGTAAGGGGAAATTGAGTAAGTTGTGTATGAATATAATATATTTTCTAGTAGGCTGAGTGGTTTTTGTTGTAGGTATGAATGTAAATATATGTAAGTATGATTGTGGTAAGGTGTAAGTATGATGCATGTATTCAGTACATTGATTTCTATATCTTGGTTTATATAAATTTAATATGTAGTTTAGAAAATAGTATAACATATAGTTTATTAGAGTTTAAAATAGTTTTTCGCTTAAAAGAAATAATAATGAATTAATAAAGAAACTTTTACCAACCTGGCAGACGGTCAGTAAAGACCATTGCTACTTAGTGTTATTAAAAAATGTATATTTATGTAAATTTATGAAATTTGTACAATAAAGCACTGTTATTATTATTATTATTATATTATTATACAGACAGACATTTTGTATAAACCACTTATTTGGACTCAGGGGGTCACAAAACGGATATTCCCACAAAAATCTCAACATCGATTTTTTTTGCGATCACTATACTTTCTCTATACTGTAGTATAGTGAGAAAGTAAAAAGTAGTTACAATGCTTTTTAAAGATGTTACATAATAATTGTTAAATGATTGTAATTATAGTGTACAGTGCAACCTGTGTCTGAACTTACCTTACGTAAACAAACTACTTCCAAGACATAACAATTTAAAGTTCAGAAGTCCTACTATGTTAAATACATATAAATAGATTTATAATCTGTGGAGAATGAATTATTTTGTATGAGTTTTAATTATATTAGTACCTTAGTCATTACTACTTAAGCAGACAAAATTATAAATTACAAGCAATTGTATGTAATATTTATTTTTTATCTGAATTTCATATATTCCATTCAACCTCTTTAGTCAATAAAAAGGAAACAATCCTTTCACATAACAATTTCTTCTCCATGGTTTTTTCTTTGAATGTTAGTTCACGAGAAGTCAATATGCAGTTTTATATTCAATGCCCAACAGCAAAAACCATGAATTTTGTTTGCCACTATTTTGGATGCAATATTTGAATACATAACATTAAAAAATGTAATTAAATGTTTTAAAACAATATTTTTAAATTCAGTGATTCTGTGAATTGAATACAAAAATACATATCTATTATAATACGTGTAAGCCTAATTGTGAAAGTAATTGTTATACACAAAATATGAAGGTCATTATTGAGCAGTAGTGTCTGCAAATGTTTATTCAACTAGAGATATTATATAAATAAAGTTTAGAATAATTTTAAAAAGATAATTTATATCGAAACCATCACATAGACACAAAAATCAAAGTTACTTCAGCTTCCATTTTAACAATCCAGAATGTCTGAATAAAACCCATAAATTAGACAGCGTGTAATTTCAATTCAATACATTCTTAGTGAAAAAATGTTTGATTTATTATATATTTTCTGCAAAAATATTCATGCTTTTCATTTAAAAGTATGTAATGCATTTATTATTTGCTAACAAAATTGAAGTAAACATTTTTTTAGTAGCTTAATCTAGTATTTTGAACTGTCACAAAAATATGTGCACATATTATGCAGCATTACTCAGCTTTGAAGATGATAATTTTGATAGACTGTTAATTTCAACTGTAAAATAAAGTAATCTTCAAGATAAACTCCTCTGACCATTTTGCTTCACACAAGTTTCATTGTAATTATATAAGTTAGGTACCGGTAGTTATTTAAGTTTTAAGATATTCCAAATTATTTCACAACATTTATAAGAATTTATTACTAATATATCCACTTAAATATAGCTTTTTTTAATACAAATACTTATAAAAATACAATTAATTCTCACTAAAACGAACTAGTTTTGCAACCATACTATCATGCTGTACTGGTACAGGAAAAAAAATTGCATTATGTGCAATTCACACGTATTTCTGTCACTTGTTTAACTTCTGATTGAACTGTCTTGGTGTGTAAGATATTTTTTTAAATTCTTATCATAAATAAAGTTAAAATGTTTGATGTATGTCTTTAGTTAATTGTGGCCTACTTGTGTCGTACCTGAATGCATTTCTATTTACCAGACTTCCGTTAAAACGGAAATCGTCCTCTGAGTAGTCTGTAGTAGCGAGAACTGATTGTACATGTTTCAAACGAATAAATGATTTAGGAATTTATTTAAACTTACTTCAAGAACCGCAAGTAATCATATAATTCTGGAACTTGTGTGATGTCGTTTGATCCAGATATGTAAGAACCTTCAAGTGAAACTTGTAAATCAGTCAATGCGGCATCAATTTCATCATCTGCGACTGATAATGTTGATGAGTTGTCTAACGTAGGTTGTGGAATTCCTGCTTGTAAATTCACTTGAACCTGAGGAAAACACAGAAAATATTAACTTTATATAGTGTTAATTGTAATTATCAAGGTTTGAATTTGATTTTTCTGCAAATTTCAATACATTAACTCATTAATTGGAATAGTATATAAAATCAGATAGTGCCAGCAAACATTAATGGTACTGGCGTTCAAGTATATATTATATCAGTTGATTCACTTTAAGTTGATGGTTCTTGTAAAAATTATTTTAATCAGTTTTGTTCAGAGTTATATATAAACACAAGTAAGGTTATTTATAATAGTTTCTTCTTTATAATTATGTACTTTAAAGACCAATAAAAATTGAATGAAACTATTTTTTTTTTATATGTAAATAATACGTAAATGTAAGTAACCTATGTAGTTACTGAAGCAGGTGCAACATAAAGGCTTGTCCAGAAAGAAAGTACCGTTTCATTCTTCCGCCGGTGCAGTGCTATCGACAATGTTCCACGCATGCGCTGTAGTCTCCTTGGTTCATTGTTGAACAGCTGATGCAATTACCGCAAAATTTTCTTGTGCTTACATTAGTTAGTGTGCACTCAAAATGTTTAAAACAATTTCTGATACCGCGGACTGTGAAGTGTGTTCTGTAATACGATTTATGAACTCAAGAAACATGAAGCCTGCTGAAATTCATCGCCAATTTTACAGAAGTTTATGAAGAAAAAGTTATCAGTGATGGAATGGTAAGAAAATGGTGTGGAAGCATTTCAATGATGTGCGAACCAATGTTCATGACGAGGCTCGCAGCGGGTGGCCATCGGTTGTGAGTGATGAATTGGTTGAAAAAGTGAATGAAAAAAATTTGTGGAAACAGACGTTTCACCATAAGAATGCTTTCTGATGAATTCCCACAAATTTCAAAATCTCTTTTGCATGAGATGTGGTAAATCGCTTGAATTAGCAAGTTGTGTTCCCATTGGGTTTCGAAAATGCTTACGGATGAATACAAAAAGAAGCGACTTGGCAGTGCATTGACTTTTCTCACCCGTTACAGTGATGAAGGAGACGAATTCTTAAACAAGATTGTTACAGGTGATGAAACTTGGGTTTGTCATGTCACTCGTGTCCAAACAACAGTCAATGGATTTTAGACACTCACGATCCCCCAAAAAACAAAAGTTCAAAACAACTTTGTCGACAAGAAAACTCATGTGCACTGTGTTCTGGGACAGAAAGGGCATTCTGCTTTTTGATTTTCTACTCAGAGGGGAAACAATCAATGCGGAACGATATTGTGAAACTGAGAAATTCGGCACAAAAGACGTGGAATGCTTAGTCAAGGCATTGTGTTGATCCATGACAACGCACGTCCCATTCTGCTGGTGCCACTCAAAACCTTATTCAAGAATTTGGTTGGGAGCAATTTGACCATCCGCCATACAGCCCTGATCTTGCACCTTCTGATTTCCACTTGGGTTTGCACTTGAGCGGGATTTTGGAGGGCGCTGTTTTGACAGCGATGACGACGCTGAAGACGGTGTTCGGCAATGGCTCTCGTTAATGGCGGCATCTTTCTATGAAGAGGGTATAGAAAAGTTGGTTCCTCGCTACGACAAATGTCTAAACTATTCTGGAAACTATGTAGAAAAATAGTTTAAGATATCCTCTTTCTTGTAGAAATAAATTTTGTTGGAAAAAAATTGTCTGTATGTTTTTTTCCCCAAAACGATACTTACTTTCTGGACAAGCCTCATACATTACCATCTTTAAAATAATGTATTACAGAAGATAACTATTTGTATAAAAAATAGTGTAATAGTTTGAGATAACAAACACAAAGATCTACTCCAAGATAAAAAATAACTAATCTCTTGACCTTTGCAATTGATTTTCAAACCAAACAACTAACTTTTGTTTGAATATATTCGTAAATATATTTTTGCTCATAAATTTAAAAATCAAATATAATTTAAAACTAATGCAATATAAAAGTAAACAATATTATTAAGTATACTGTGGAACTAATTGTATTACTTTTTTTTAAATACCCTTATCATTTTCTATTTTTGTTTTATTATGTTAATTGAAAATAATTTATTTGGTTTGACTTAAATAAGAAATGAATTGATAGTTACTTGTAATGCAGCAAACATGAGGGACTCTTCTTCTGTGCAGTCCAGTTCTTCATTAAGTAATTGCCACTTTGCTTGTTCATAAATCTGATTGATGCGAACTGCGTCTGTTTTTGGGTTCAAATCATAGAATGAAAAAAACTTGAATCTAAGACGGAGAGTGTCAAATTCTCTCACTCCTTGTTCCATTATTGACAAAGACGAATCCAACCATCTAGAACAAGTGCAACTTAATTCATTTTCAATCAGGTTTTTATATACATAAAGTATTGATGAAATTCCACTTGCAATATTTAATTATATAAAGCATTATAATTATTGAAGTCTGAAAAATTAATATGAAATTAACTTAAGGAATACTAAACAGGTTTAAAAATTATTTATAAATTGATATTTAGATTATTATACAAAATTAAAACATATTAAAAAGCAAGGAAAATTTGTTGAACATATAACTGAACACAGTTTAAAAATTCACCTAACAAAATCGTACCATCCATTTGAACTTTATCGTGCAGCAAATAGACATACATAAATTAAAGATTAAACATTTTTAATTGCTAAAACTTTTAAAACTCTAGCTCTACATTTTTTTAAAACAAATTAAAATAATTTCAGTTTTAAGTACCAGAAACAAGATTTTACATAAATATTAAACTTTAAAATTTGTTAACATCATTATTTTACATGTAACGATAATTAATTAATTGCTTTTTATTCATTTTGATTTTTTTATGTTTAGTATATTTTTCATTTATTCCAAAAATGTAACTTATTGAACTTATTGCTTGTCTTAGAACTGAACAGTAACCAATAAAGTATTATAGTAGCGGGTGTTTCAAAACGAATATCGGGGTTTTAGGCTTTGTACTATTTATTACATTTATCTTACAATTATAAACAATACATCAAATGAAAGAGCAACTCAAACAGTTTTTCTACAAGTGTTCAATGTGAGCACAATTCGTCACACATCGAGTCGATAGCCTTGTTCATCGCAAACCTTGTTCAGTGTGTAGTTGTTGCAACAACTGATTCAATCCTGTTTCTTAATTCAGGTAGGTCGGCTGGTAGTGGAGGCACTTACACATCATCCTTTATGAAACCTCAAAGGTAAAAATCACATAGCATCAGATCGGGTGAAAGTGGAGGCCATCGGGATGACCAATCCAGAGGTCGGCTACAAAGTCTTAACGAATAGTTAACTGAGTTATACCAGAGAGCCAGTGCACCATCTTGTTGCTAAATAAAGTTCTTTGGTTCTGATTATTCCAGTTGAGGAAAGAACCGTAGTTGTAGCACATTAAGATAAGAAACACCAGTTGCAGAATCTTCAGCAAAAAAAAAAAAGGCCCTCAAACTTCTGCCGGGATAAGGCACAAAAAACATTCAACTAAGGAGAGTCTTGTTGCAACTGTACCATCTCGTGGGGATTTGCTGACCCCCAGATATGCACATTATGAATATCCACATGTCTATTTAGGTGAAATGTCGATTCATCACTAAAGAAAACACGATCCAGAAAATCTTCATCGACATGCAGCAATATATTGTTTGCAAAGTTGGCACTTAAACCGTAGTCTGTATTCTTTAGAGATTTAACAACTGCAAACGATAAGAAGGTTTAAACAACTCCTTAAAACCCTCCACACAGATGTCACTGCAATTGCTAATTCTCCGAACTGATTTCTTGAGACTACGCATGAAAGACTCTCTCACTCGTTCAACATGTTCTTCAGTCACTCTTTGTTCCCTTTGCACAGTGACGTAGCCAGGATTTTGTAAAGGGGGGGGGGGGGGGGCCTGCTTTAAAGGGGCCTGGGAAAGTTGTGGTCCGGGATTTTTTTTTTTTTAATTTTGACCCTGAAAACAGTGTTTTGATACCTTTTTAGCTTAAAAATGCACAACAAAATACATTTTTATATAAAAATTACTACTTGTTTATTAAATATTTAAAAAATACTCAAGTACAAAATATAATTAACTAGACTGTAAAGAATTAGTCGAATGTGTAAATAATTGAAATAATACAAAAAAAGCTAAATAAGTAAAAAATTTAAATAAAGAATAAAACAAAATTTTTCAATTTTTAATAAGTTTAAATTAATATGTAGGCCTAATCTTCATAACTTCAATCTGCGATTTGACTGATTGTTTAGCCAATCCATTTAAAACATCGGTGGCAATGAACGGGACTGGATAATGAGTAGCCTACGCCTAGACATTAGAGCAGTTACCCATCATTACCCATCCCCATCCTATTTCGTAAATAGGTCTTAACTCTTTTCAATGTAGAACATTCTACTTTTGGCACCATAGTACATATTCCGAATCCAAAACAGATTGAGATACCTTGTCTTCATAAAACAAAACTAAATTTTGTAACAGGGGAGTATTTGCCAGTTTGCAGTTTTCCGGTAAGAGTACTTTTATGGCTGAGAGGAACTCTTGATTTTTGTCAAATCTTGTCTCGAGACAGAGAAGAACGGGCGAGTCCACATAATTACGTCCGAGAAGTTTGGCCCTGCAGTGCATAAACTAGAGGATCATAAAGTGAAGTATATAAACAAAACAACTGCTGCTGGTCCTTGCTCGGTCCATCAATACTCAATATTCCGTATATCATTCTTTTGTACGGAGTCACAAACATAATCAAATTTTGTTCTTAAAAAAAGTGAACAGAAAGGGGGTCCCCCCCCTTCTGGCCTTTGTCCCTACTTTGCAAAGACACCCTCTGTCTTCAAACTGATGATACCATCTACGGATGTTATTATCACTTACAGGATTACACTGTAACTACAGATTCAGCCCTTGTAAACTGCAAAACACAAACAGATTTCTGTTCACTAGTCACCATCTTTACTACTAGCGCTTTCTAACGGAAGGCAGAGGAACTAGAGCAGGCACATGCGCATAGGTGTACCAACAAAACTGTTTGTTGCTCTTTCATTTGATGTATTATTTATAATTGTTAAGTTAAATGTAATAAATACTACAAAACCCCGATATTCATTTGAAAAGTAAAATTACTAAGTCTTCCACCGGTCACAAAAGTCGACATACATCTAGTCTTTCAAACCAAGTGTTTGATCATATGCTGACTCAGATAATGTTAGTGTTTTCAGTGTTTGTGTTATGTATTAAATAAACAGGCCTCACGAATCTGACTGTATTCAGCAAAACAGTGCTATAGTAAAGCTAAGTTCGAAATAACGGACTTTAGACAACCAATAAGGTATTTATGGCTAATAATTTAATAGAAAGTTTAAACTTTTATCTTATGGATTGTAAATGTTGCAATCCATACTCACAAATATATATTTTTTTCAAAAAAGGAAATATCCATATTAAAAAATTACAACAGTGAAAAGAAGAATAACAAGGTGCAAGTGTTTAATTTCAAAATTACTTTAATCTGTGATTCTCAAATATTGATTCACAGTCTTAGAGTTTTAAAAGCTTTGTTCATAACATAATGTTCCTTATAAATATTTTAGAGTTTCGTGGATTTTAATATCTTCAATATTTCTACAAACTTACGCAACATTCATACGAGCTCTTTCAACAAGTGTCTTGGGTCTAAGGAGAGTTCCACGGGCTTCATGACTCGGTGTTGCAGGACTTTGTGCAAGAGAAGTGTCCAAACTTCCGTTCAACAACTCTAGAGTGGTCACATTACCATTTGGTGTATAACTACCATTTAACTCATTGTAGTTGTTGCGTTTCCATGTTCCAGATTGCTAGAAATTAAAAAAACTTTATTAGTAGGAAGTAATGAATGTTATAATTTAATGGATAATTCATGTTAATCTTTTACAGCTTTATAATGTATTATAAAATAATTTGAAGCAAACTGTAGCAGTGTTTAAGAGTAGGGATTCGATCATACATTTAATTCACATAATGGCTTCCTTAAAACCACCACTGACAATTTTTTTATTAATACATAAATTTTGTCTCGACGACTCTAACAAAATTTTTTTTTTTTAATTCTTATGATTTATTGATTTTTATTTAGTGGCAATTATTGATTTAAAACCAATAAAAAGAAACTAAATTTTATTAGTTTTAGACTGTCTAACAAAACCTAAATCTAGTTAAATAAATTTTACACTTATTAGTTTTAGACGGTTTAACAAAGCATAAATCTTTTCAGATCTCGTAAAACTGTTTGTTGTTATAAGATATACAAAGCTCATAGGACATGGTGTGCGGAGGATTACCAAGTTTGTACATTAGTAAAGAAAATATAAGCAATCAACTTTTGGGAAAGAGGTGGAAAATATTTGTGGTACACTTTCAATTGAAAACCGATCAAAATTATTTCTTTTTTTTATATCGAAGACCCCTATTTTATCATGGAGTTGGGGAAGACATTGACATTCATTCATAAGTCAAAAGTTTTTAAAGTTATGACTGCTGTAATTAGAAAATCCGAAGTATGTATTACATTATCTTTGATGTGTTGAAGATATTGTAGGAGAGAAAGTGAAATGGCCATTTTGCAATTCGCTCTTATTAAAGTTGTTCAAGCATGGAGACGAACACATATATACAGTAAACAATTTTCAGATATTTATGTACAAGCAACTTTTATTTTCAGAGATTAGTTCACCAGCGTACATGCTTTGATGCCCAGTTCTGTATATGATTTTAATATTTTTAAATTTCAAAATATGTGGAATGGAATGGAGCAAATCCATAGTTAATAGGCGATTTTGGCTATTGATAATTCTCCCACTAAGGTTAAAGAGAGTGCTCACTTAACATCCAAAATATAAACTTGGCGAACAACTCAAACATTTATTTCTATAAAAACCAAGACTACGTTGGGAGTAAGGAGTCACAACCTCGAGAGTGCCAACTAAACTTTATTCACATTACCTGATACTGCTATAGTTACAATTAAAACAATATTATTAAGTAACGATTATTACTATGGAATGACTAGAGGGAGCCAATTAACTATCCACCAATGGGCAGATGCTTCCTTTCTTGGTATTAGTCAATTCGGCAAACTAACATTTAGTCAAACAAATCAAATATTAAAGTCCCACTTCAAATTCAAAATAATCAAACGTAATAGAAAGTCAATTAGAAGAACAGCACTTTATCCTCTAAATTAATTTTAATTTTGATTTTTCTCAATGCAAATCTCAGTTGCATTTCATACAATTAATCATGGTTAATACTGTATCGTATATTTGAAATAAAATACTGTACTTCTCTAATTTACAAAAAATTTGAAGTTATGATTTATCTGGTAAAAACCAAAAACAAATATCTGCTTCAAGATTTATGGCGAAATGGGTATTCTAAACTAGGGGAACAGTGAAGCTATGTAAAACTTGTTTAATATATTACAGAGATACTCTAGTTGTCTAGTTTTAAATTTTGTTGTTGTCTAACCTTCCCATCAAACTATTGCTCTACTAATGAATCCATGAATCCGGCTTAAAAATTTGTATTGTGATATTTATGAATGGTATGGTTTTCTTATAAATTTGCTTTAGGAACACATACTCAAATTTAAACATATAATACCAATAGTTTGTGTATTGTATCAGCACAGTAAATATTTTAAAGTTACATATTTCTTTAATGTTGGTAATAAAAAATACATACTGTGCCCATAGGAGAACTGATCGGTGTGGATGAGTAGTGCTTCGGTGTCATGGGTGCACACAATAAAGGCTGACTTTTATCTAATGAACTTGTAGATCCTCCTGGACTGTGATTGGATATGAAGGTGTTTGTATCAGCAGGGATGTGTTTTGGACTTGATCCATTCATTTCTCTATTCTTCTTATTACTCGGTAAATCCTTTAAATTATATTTAAGATGATTTGGTTCCAATGGTTTGCATAAAGATAATTCTTCTGGATGTCGTATTCCTGAAAGGAAAAATCTCATAACAAGACTTACATTTAACAAAAACTTATTGTTTACATTGCTTCATTTTAATATTCTCATGGCATGTTTGCATAAAACTTGATCTTTAAATTACACACAACAATCACACAGTATTTCTAAAACATATCAATTGTTATGGTACACACTATAAATGTGGAAGTATACACTTTGGTGGCTCTTGGCCCTTTCCCCTGCTCCCACAAATTATTGAAATATAATTTTTTTTTTAAGTGAAAAATTAAAATAAGAAATTTTAACTTTACTGAACTTGTATAGTGTGTATAGTGAACTTTATTATTGTATCGTTAAATGCTCTGGCGGGACAGGGTTGGTATTCATTTGTGTTCTTCGCCACATTGCAAGAACATTACAAATAATTTTCTATTCGTCACTCAGACGAGTTAAAGAAGCCTTGTAACTCAGTTAAACCTGAAATCTTTGAGTGAAACTCTCCAGGGAAGTAGGATGGATGTGATACCAGATTGATGAAAATTACAATGGTTTACTAGAGACCCAGTTCCGACATCTATGTAAAATATATTGCACTAAGCTTAGCAAAAACACCAAGAACTTCAAGTTTGTCTGCCGTATTTTTACTGTGACACGCAGTTTTAATTTGGAATCAATTTGGTCTGTAAATTAATTTTTGCACAAAGAACACAAAAACAAACTACAATGTTCTTAAAGCTGTAGGCTCATCAACCAGGAGAAAAGTTACTTTGGAGAAATCAGAAACGACAAAGGTTTTAATATGATACTGATTGACGTTAGGAAATTATTAAAACTGAGGAAATTGAACCATCCTTAAGAAAGGTCCTACTGTGTAAAAAAAAAATTAAAAAGCTGTTTGAAATGAGTCTGAAGACAAACCTTAGCCTGAACCTACAGAAGGCTGTAAAGAGATATCTTTTTTTAGGTATTCTTTGGAAGAAAGATTTGAACCAACACCAAGTCATTTGTATAGGAGGTTTTTGATTTTGAAAGTTACTAACATGAGAAAAGAGTGTGCAGATTTACTTATTATATTGACAACTGGACATCATTCTGATATAGAAGGTTTTCAATTAAACCAAGAATTTGTGGTGCTTGTCTCCATATCAAAAGACTGCTCACTGGATCCGATGGATATGTTAAAGTATATAAAACTTCTAGTTTGAATGAAAATTTTCCGAACCTATATACATTCAGCCTTAAGAATCGCACTTACTCTGGCTATTGAAATTTCTTCTGGAGAAACAAGCTTTTCTAAGCTTAAACTAATACAAAATTCTAGAAAGATTTTATTTCTATTACTATTTTATTTTGCAGTAAAACATAAATATTGTTTTGTAAATTAGCATACACACATTTAAATACATTTTTATTGATAAATATGTAACTTTTTTGTAGCAATTATTTATTTAATTGTTGGACGGTATGTAAAATCGAAAACATTATTAATTCTAAATAATAGACACTTGAAAGAATTCAAAACTTTCTCACTACATTAAAGCTAGTGAGTGTTTTGGGTGGTACAGTAGTATATAAAAATAATAAAACTCATAAAATTAACAACATAAAAAAAATTGTTGTGGGTTAATTAAATTAACAAATAATTTAAAACCTAAACATGGGTTCATTGAATAAATGAAATGGACTAAAATATATAAAGAACAAAAAAATCAAGTCATGATTACGGATTATATAAAATAATATTGAAAAATAATAAATATATATTTTTAGTTTAAAAAATAATTGTAAACTATATTTTTATTTTATGGTTACTTTTTACATAAGAGATACCTTAAGGATGTAAGAAAACCCCTCAAAGTAAAAAATAAATAAAATTTTACTTGCGATCTAAGTACTGTACTTTAAAAATTGTATCGTTAAATAGACTTGCCATCATCTAAATTGCAGACAATAAAATTTCGACTCTTACCTAACTCTTTGCACAACTGAATGACTGTGTTGAAGGTTTTAATTGAGAAATCAACTCTGCAATCCAAATAACGAAGATCTGGAAGCTGAACTCGAAGCGTTTTGTGCATTGGAGTGAAATGAAGAAGTGCATCAGCTTGTACACCATATTGATCTATTGTTGAGCGAGTTCTTGTCAACCAGAGATTGCGAAATGGCCACCAGAGTGCATGATCCGACCAATCCATGGCAATATCTAAACCAAAGAAAATTCTAAATTAGTTCCATTTACAAAGGAAGTTGCATTATAAAAATGTGCAGCAATGGTAACAAATATTTGAAGAAAAAATTTTAAGTAATTACATATTATATTAACAGACATCTTTAAAATTAGCTGACGGTTGATTTTATTGATGGCACTGTTGATTTAATTTCTGTTTACATTTTGCCTTGTGTATGACTGTAAGGAAACCGGGTGTTAACACTTGAAGCGTAAACTGTTTTGTTATAAAATGTGTATGTGAGTACTCTGAGTATGTAAAGAAAGGATTATTGAAACATTTCCGGATATCGATATGCCACATCCTAATGAAATGTAAATTTTTGTAAAAAAAGCAGGCAAAGTAATTCATTTCATAACTGGGTACATTAACTTTCAGGAAAATATAGAGTTTATAAACTGTCATATTATGTGATATAGTGTAGTAATTAAAATTCCTTTAATGTTGTGTAAACCTGAATGTTAAAGATTAAGTGTTCACAAAATATACAAAGAAGTACAGACTTATAAAAAGGGCTTTAAAATGTAAACACTTAAGGGCGGTTTTGTCTATATTTTTACAAAATAGAACAATAGAATTTTGCAAAAGTTGTCTTATGGAGAAATATAAGAAAATTCGAGTTTCCTACCTATTTTCAGCAATGGTATATGTTTTGCTATTGATTGACAAAGAATGTGCTATAATCTTACATATGATTTGAAAGCTAATTGAATCTGAAATTGAATTTGTAATCAGTGCATTAGTTCTTAAAACCATTTGCACTAATAAAATACAAATTAATTTATGGATGCATTTTCTTAATTTATCAGCAACAAAATACAATTCTATACACATAACTTGACATATGACTTTAAATTGGTCCACATTCTCGAGTTTGCTGCAATTATTTCCTTAATCTTATTTCTATGCAAAATTCCACAATATTTCCCGGCATAACAGTTAAGGATGCATTATCGATATTACTTCCTATTCATCGACTACGTTTAACCAAAGAATGCCTTTAATCAGCTGGGACGTGTAAACGATATCCAGACGACGAGGGGGACACGAATAAATCCGATACATCTTGAAGTGGGCTATAAAAGATTTGAAAACATTCATTGAAAGAGCTGTTGTTATAAAGGGTCCTTATGAATAGGATGCGCGTCTTTACGGCCTTGTATTTGGTTAGGGTGCATTTCCGTATCGACCCCTCCACATCCAAAGAATTGTGTCCACTTAAAATTATGCTAAAAGCTGATAAGCTACATCATCGACTTTAAAAAAAAATATTTGTTATTCCTAGGACAATATAACTATTACAGATACACATACGATTTTTCGAGTGTTCTTTTATTAGCCTTTCAATAAGAGTTGGCCTATTTTACATCACGCTTTCTAGCAGCACGTTCTAAATTTGAAGGCAATTCAATATTGTGTGTATTAAATATTATTTGCATTACAATCTGCAAAAGTGTAAATTTGTTAAATTTTATTATGACGTAGATGATTCTTTCGTAATTGTTTCACCAAAATAACTATAAATAGGGCGTGTTTTCTTTATTCCCAAATTATGGTAAAGTCTGAACTAAAAACTGTAAAAATATGATCACTTCATCTTTTGAAACTAATTTTAAAACCAGAATAAAAATTATGTTTTGTCTATAAACTATTTTTATAGAGTACCAAAATCGGAGGAAAATAAAATAAAATTGTAGGCTGAGCATAACAAAACTAAAAAACATTTCCAATTCCCAGACTTATTTCGTTATTTTAATCGTATTGATAAGTCGTCCATCAAACAAGGTTAACTATACTACGTCTACGACCTTCACTTGTATAAAAGTACTAACCTACTAACATCCACAACAGCTAACTCATTCATGTTACTTCCTCTTGACATAATTACGCCCTCTTTACTCTCTTTAATAAATATTAAACAAATGAAAGGATCGTGAGTTGCAAAACATTATCTAGCTTGTTGAGTGCGTAATTACACATGAATAAATAGTAGTTGTGCACTCGGTTTAATGGGCCAACGGTTTAGTTTTAGATCGATCAAGCCCTTTCAAGGCCGAACACTTTGTAGTTAGGCCTGCCTAGGATAAATGAATGCAGATTTTGTTCAAGTAATCTTTATATAATAAACGACTCCTGCTTACGAGTGGGGATCACTTCACTACATTTTAAAACCATTATTATAATTCCCAATTAGCTACGGCTACAACAATATTTTATCAATTTCTCGTCTATTAAATTCTTTTGGTTTAACGTGAATCAAAACTCATAATCTGTTATCCTCAGTCTCAATTAATTCAAGTAGGTCCTATGCTTTGTAGCTAATATTTGTCCGTAAGAAATATTAGACAAGTGCCTAAACTTATAAACATCTAAACTCTAATAAACATTTTTTAAACACTACCTTGTTTGTTATTTTAAGATTCGCGTTTTGCAGGTGTGTTGATTTCGTTCATAATGTATGCAAAAATACATCTTGAGTGTTATTCACTGTTTAAATTGCATTTCAACAAAAATATTTCTGCCAGAAACGTGTATACTCAGTGTTACAAAATACTTACGTATGCAGAAGTGTTGCCAGGAATAATTTTCAGTAAAAGTTGCGATGGCAAATATATTATTATGGGAATCGTGAAGGAAAAGAGCGGTGGATCCGGAGAAAATGTTTCAAGTTTTTAGCTTCACACATAGTGAAATATCCTACATCCAAAATAAATAAATGAATAATCTATAAAAAAGAAACTGTTATAGTAGTTTGATTTGTTTTTCCCAGTTAATAATAATTCTTAAAACCTATTTACATAGTAGGCCTACTTTGAAACCGGATTAATGAAATGAAATGTAGCCTACTTATTAGATAAAAGAAATGTAATAAATTCATTCTTTCGCTAAAAATTACACAAACAAAACACAAAAATATACAAATACAAAAATTATTTACGGCGCATGTTTCACCAATCGGATAGGTCAACTATTCAATATTTGTCCATAGATACTTTCGATTTTTACTATTTTTATACTTCATCCTTTTTAGGGAAAGATAGGCTTTTATAGAACTATCCAATAAAATTACCCATTACTGAGGCATTGTGGAGAAAAGAGAGCTGCCACACTAATCACTAATTAATGTATAAAATGAAATTAATACTTTACTATTAGGCCTATGTATTGTGAAATACATAATTTAAATCACTGACCAAACGATTTACAGTTTCTTACTTCACACTGGTATCTTAAATACACAACAGCACCAGATAAGAAAATATCGATCAAAATGTAATAATTTGTATCTGAGTAGTTACGGCAAACATGGAACATTAAGGGTCTTCTATACCTTGCGTAAAGCAGCAAAAATATGCACTTCGTACTACCGTGTTCCGGACGCCGTTTCTCAACCTAAAAAGTTGTTAAACATCTTAAATTGTTTTTAAAGGCTTTGTGCTTTTGTCTTATATCTCATAATTGAAAGAAATCGTCGGCTACTTCTTTTAATCAACAGTTTAAATGAGTAAAAATCGTTGATTTGTAACGCATTTTTGGGGAGTTTTAAGCAATAATTTCCATATTTTAAGCTAACACGTAAAAAGTATAAAGCCTTCTTTATAACTTAAAGTAGTTTCCCAGATTATTAATTTATAAATAGAATCCGAAATACGGTATTACGAATGTATGTTTCAACGATTTTGCGGCTTGAGTCAGGCCTTTTGAATTGAAATCATACTGTACACTCGGGAGTTTTCTTCAAGGTAAAGAAGAGGATTAGGTAGGTAGTGGCCGACTCTGAAGATAAACACACAATGCCAGTATGTTATGCATTACAAGGTTATACAAATATGTTTGTATAATATGAAGTCGATAATATTTAGTTATATAGCTTTAAATTGTATTTAAATGTACCCTTTAGCTTTCATTTCGGGGAGGGTTTGCAACCCCCTAGCTGCATCTCTGTAAACATATAAATACTCCTGGTATGTTTGGTAGTAACAAAGAACAGTAAAATATAGTTGCATTTACAAAAGTACTAGTATCACAAGAAATGCCTTTACATCAAGCTTTGGACGGATTAACATCGACAATTAATTCTCAAGGACTTCGAGCCAAATTTGGGGACATCGTGAACAATCCACAATGTCGCCTTCGCATAAGCTACGTCATCTATAGGTAAAGGCTGATGCTGGTTCAACAATGGATTACATAATTGAAAATTGCCCAAAGACATTTATATACACGTTTTAACTGAAGATTGGTCGCTTTGGCACAGCTGAACGGTATTGTACAAATGAATGATCTTTCTAAGTGCTTTTGTTTTTGAAACGGTGTCTTCTTAAATAGTTCATCGGGTCTTCAATAAATATGAGCCCAGAAAGAAACATTATTCTACTTTCAGAGAAAACTCTTTTTGTTTGTTTTAGGGCGATCGTCACCGCTTGAACATCTCAATTTCTAAGAAATTGTTTAACATCTGGATCAACTGGAGGTTTGGGATCTAGGAGGCCGGATTTATAAAGATCCATGGATAATAATTCTTGCTAGAAACAAGCCTTTTAGTGTACATCTACATCTTTATTCAGTACCAAAAATCTCGCCATCTAATGAAATGCACCTAAACAGCATTACAATAAGCATAGTATAGAAAATATTAAAATTAATGTATCGTAACAACCACAACTGCTTCATTTGGGGACTTGGGACTTTTAATAAATAACTTACTGAACAATATAAATAAATAAATACAAATTTGGACGAACGAAAAAACACACAACAAACACTCACATCAAATCTAAATCTGAAGATAACAATTAAGAGTTTTAAGATAATGTCTACAGAAAATGTATTAGCCTAATCAAGAATTGTATAACAAAGACATTACTTGATTTACTCAACAAATATTAATTTGAAAACTTATCAATATATACACGAAAATATCATTAAAATTTATACTTCATTAAGTTATCAGTGTTAATACAATAATGCTATTCATGGGAGTAACCAGAGCCGAAGTCTTGGGAGTGGGGGGGGGGGGCATGGCAAGAAGAGAAAGGATAAGACTACCTGGTACGGAAGCTTGGATAAAAACCGGCATATTTTCCTTCTAATTTTGTACCACCGATTTAGTATTAGAAATTAAAATATGCAATCAATTAATAATAGCCAATGTTTTTCATGTTAAATGTCGTACAATATCCGACGTATACACACCGGGAAAAGATATTCAAGTATTGATGACACTCGTATTTAAACTCATTTAACAGAAAACGGGTCAACGGTAAATATTAGTATACCCTTCCCTTGGAACATTTCTTTAACTTAATATTGTATAAACGACAAATATTAGCTTACAAAGTTCGAACAAGTTACATTATACAAACATATGTTATAACAAACATAAACCATAGAATGTTTAACCATTCCGTTTCACCATTACGCTAGGTTATTGTTACTTGTTTTAAATTGTCAACTTTATTAGCTTACATAAAAGACATATACAGCATAAAAATAAAAAAAATAATAAATAATGAATTACTTCTTTATCTTTTAACAATGTAATTGGACTACAATGTCGTTAAAAATCCTATACTCTAATACGAGCAATGTCTGTTTGTTTGTTTGTTTGTTGGTTTGTTTGTGTGTTTGTACGAGCAATCTCGAGATCCAGCGGAAGGATTTTGCTGAAACTTTGGGATTAGAGGCTTTTGGGACTAAAAAATCGATTGGTGAAAACCACTACCTCAGGAAAACTCGTATTTTTCTGAAAAACTCATTTGAAAATTGAAAATTTTTAACATTGGGGTTATGTAATTTAAAATCAATAGGATACATATGACAAACATCAGCTGTTTCCTATAATATTTCCATCAGCTGTCTCCTATAAATTTTTTTTTTTTTTTTTTTTGTCTTAAAGGTTAGAATTGTTTTAAGCTTGAAATCAGCTGACCCGTGCTAATATTTCGCGAGTTATGAGTAGGCCTACAAAACAGTACTTACCTGATTTGTATTTACATACATTTTCCTATAAAAAAAAAACACAATTAACAAAAATACCGAGTAAAGCCCTGCACACACCAGAGCGATACTCCGTGCGATACCAGAGCGGGACCGATACTTTTTCTTGGAAATTCTCTTGCGATACCAGTGGTCCGTGCGATACCATGGTGGCTTATGGAGCCGCACACACCAGAGCGAACTGCGATACGCGATACCGAGACGAATGCGATACTGTAGCGATATTATCGCAGTAACGCTGCATGCTCTGTTCGCAGCGCTTTATCGCAGCGATACCATGCGGCCAAGCCGTTGAACTACTCAGTTTTGTCTGTCCTGTGCACGTGTAACAACAACATGTCGTGTATCACCGAACACTTACTTGAAGTTGTTTATACATACCCGGTGCTCTATGATTTAAATCACAAGGATTATAAGAACATACGGAAGAAAGACAAGATCTGGGAGAACATCGGAAAGACACTGAATACTTCTGGTAAGTATGAAATGTTTTGCTGGTCCCAAGAAGTACTTTGCTAGCTAGGACCAAACCTTTCTTCCACGATAGGTACTGCATAATATTTAATGAACCAAGCCTACGTAATTATGTTTCGTATGCATATAATTTTAGCCATTTAATTGTTTAGTACCACCACATGGTAAGTGTTGGTAAGGTTGTTTGGTACAGTGAGGAGGAAGCAGCTTGAGCTACAGGAAGTAGTGACGCCGTCTACCGTGGGAACGTCTGCCCTTGTATTTCAATTCCCAAGTCAACTCTTTGGTACTTTCCTTTTCAATAATGTCAGCAATCAAACTCAGCAAATCGTCAAAACATTCCTGATTCATTCTAAAATATATGTAGAATCTTTTTTCATCTTTTCTTAACTGGGGCATGAGCATATGGTACTCGCCAAATTGCAGCCGTTCTTTATTTATGTCGTGTACCCACATTTTCCTTGCTCTTTCGTCTTCTAGTACGGCTAGTAACAGCAACGCTTCTTCTTCATCAGACGATGTCATGGTAAGTAAACACACAGTACACTATACAAACACTAACTATAACACAATACTTTTACGTCCAGAGAGTCACACAACCACCGCACCCTACGCTCCCCTGAGGTGTACTGGCTTTCCCGCGCGTCTCTTTTCCCGCTTTGGTGTGGAAGCACCTGTTTCCGCTGCGATATTATCGCCCAAGTATCGCAGATAAAATTCTAGGAATAATATCGCGTCGCTCCAGCGATAAAGTATCGCTCCGGTGTGTGCAGGGCTTAATGCTCGGTCGCCCAGGTACTAAAGTTATGAAATGAGCCTAAGTTTGTGCTAAAATTAGTTCCTGGTCCGTTGTGGAAGTTAATCATACTCTTTGCCTCGTGAAATGAAATGATGATCCTAGTTATTTTATTTCATTTCTCCAAAATACAAGAGTATGTGCTAGGACTGCTAGGCTACATAAGCGTGATGCAGATCCTTCGTTTGTCTTGTTTAACCTAATGTTTAATTAAATACAACAATGCGTTCGTAGAAGTGTTAAATTATTTGTCACTTTAGAAGGTTCTTAATGAATGCTTTTGTTAATATAACGCTATTACTACAGCTAAATTAAATAATTTTTTAGCCAACTTTGTGGAGCAGTGCACCCGCGTCCATCTACATTCTGAGAGGTGGTTGATAGTAATACGCTGATGAATAGTAAAATACCCCCCATCCGACCACCAACAGCTTGTTAATCATGTTTGGTAGGGTTCACTTTAACAATAGAACGCCAAAGCGAAAAATAGAAGACATCGATCCGTGTTTTGTTTGTTTATTAAGAGACGCGTGCGCGTAGCTTTCTGACGCATCTGAGATCAGAATTTACCTTGGTTAACTTAATATGAACACAATCTTGTATTTGTCTTTCATTACGGTAATGCGATTTAATCACTAATCGCATCCATTGTTTCAAAAAAGTATACAATCTGAAAAACACTTTAATAGTGTTGAATTAAAATACTGACTTGACTAACTTAATCTCCATTGCATTTCCATTTATAAACTATGTTACATTCCAATTATTATAAAATAGCCTATCAGAAATAAGGCGTATTTAGCCTACTTATACGTGAGTTACTTGCTAGTTATATTAACTAGACGATGTATACAATATTACTAACGTTGAAAAGGGTTTATGTAAGTTGTTTAGGTAAATTACTTATTTCCCTTTTTTTTAAATATATAGGCTACCTTAAAATTTATTAAATAAAATAATAATTAAAGTTTCTTTCTTTTGAGTTTTTAAGGTTTCGAAATATACTATAGATAGGCCTACTTAAAATAATATTAGGTCTACTTCAAATATTATTTTTTTGGATGTAGGCTAAACAATAGGTTGTGATAAAATATGATTTTCAAATATATTATATGCTTAATTTTCTTGACTATTACTGACAATTCAACCATTGTTTTAAAACTACGAAAAGCTGGTTTTGAAATATACAAAATCTACGTCTCTACAAACACAATTTTAATAAGATTATAACCTCGGTAATCACCAAGAAAATAACTCGTAGAATCCAGAAAACCCATCTGTGTGTTGATGACAACTGTGCGAAAGTCTCAACTCAGATCTGTAGATGTCCATTAGGCTTTAGGGCTACTTTAAATTACTACTTAAAAAACGCAATATGTTCAGTGCAAAATTGGCTTACAGTATGGGAATTTAATGATAAATTACTTTTTTACATACGTAGGCCTACAACAGGTGGCATTTTGGGTGACAGGTTTAATTTTAAAAAACAAAGAAGATCCTGAAAAGATTTTAAATCTTGTAGTGTTTTCAAGTCGTAGTTGGTAACGCATAAGGACTTGGTGTTCATCCACCCCAAGCTAAATGTAACCCTTAGCAGGTAACGGAAGTGATATAATTATCTAACTTCCGGTGTCACGTGCCTGTCACATCTGGTTGTCCCAATTATCCCCAAACATGTCTTCATCACTTGTATAAATACATTTCGAGACCGTAAAATTAACGCTGTAATAACATGTCACCACTTCTATCTGTAGCGATCTGTGTTTTAAAACCAGGAAAGTTGTCCAAATACCATTTTTCAAACTACGGTGAACAAAGTATATTATTCCCTCAAGCTAAATTATCAAAATGGCAAAATATCAATATTCTCTAGAGTATTTAAGAACTGTACAATAGTTGTAATCCCTTAAAGAGAAGTGTGTATGCTCTACGGGCAAGTCTGGACCTATTGCAAGAATTTGAGAAACTCCCGTTTATGTAAAAAAAAAAACAAAAGAGAAAAGAAATAAAACTTTTCAGAATCATATGATTTAAAAAAAAAATCTTAAGAAAATGTTAAAAAAAACACAAACGTAACAAAAGTCAATGCATTATTATGTACCTGATACAGCAATTCCAATCCTTTTTACTTTCTCACTATACTATAGTATAGAGAAAATATAGTGATCGCAAAACAAATCGATGTTCAGATTTTTGTGGGAATATCCGTTTTGGGACCCCTGAGTCCAAAAAAGAGGTTTTTACAAAATGTCTGTTGTATATCTGTCTGTATGTATACAAAGCTAGAGAGAAAATTATTCGATCGATTTCTAACAAATTTCCACCAAACATGTCAATTAGGCCTGTCTAGATGCACGAAAAAAGGTTTTGAAAAACACCCCCTTTGTGGTAAAAAAATCTGTTACTAAACGATTTTGATAAAATTTGGCTTATTTGCAGCCCTATCCCATATGTAAAAAACCGTCTTCCTAAAAAATCTCGTTTAGCTAATAATAATAATAACTGATTTTGGGGGTTTTTGGTCAAAAAGGGGGTTGTTTTTCAAAATTTGTCAAAACCTTTTTTCGTGCATCTATAATACAGGTCTAATTGACATGTTTGGTGCAAATTTGTTCGAAATCTCTCGAATAGTTTTCTCCCTAGCTATTAATAATAATATTTATTAGTTACCCTCCCACTTTAATGTATTATACAGTTTGTAGGTCGTATATGTAGGTCGGGAGTAGCAAATGAGCACCGATCATGGTCCCCAAAACACGTTTTATGGTGTCATTAAAAATCATATATATATATATATATGTATATGTAGGTTAGCCAAAAAAAATTGACCGGAAGTAGACAAAATTTTGACCGGAAGTAACTTTATGTATATATGTGTGCGCACTCTAACGGACGCATTTTAAGTCCGATTTGGTCCAAATTTGGTACACAGGTTGGTTTTCTAAGACGCTTGGACAAGTTCGTTAGTTAAAAAATTGACCGGAAGTAGATAAAATTTGTGACCGGAAGTAACATGTATAATTGTGTGCGCACTCTAACGGACGCATTTTATGTCCGATTTGGTCCAAATTTGGTACGCAGGTTAGTTTTCTAAGTTGCTTGGTCGAGTTCGTTAGCCAAAAAATTTAAGTTCTTAAAAAAAATAGACATACGAAACAATTCTGCACATTTTGTTTTTTTACGCGACCTTATAGCCCATCTGGTTTCCCCAAAATTATCAAAACGTAAAATACCGTAATAGTACCAGAATTAAATCCACAGCTTTTACCGTCGTGACCGATGGCAATATATTTGGTACATGCTGGCAGCACCTTCGTGAGTAGATCAATTTCCAAAGTAAATGTTTGAAACCCAAAAACATATATAAATTTAATTTTGGAAATTCGCTCAAATCACGTCAGCGGTTCAGCTGCGTGGTCGCAAAATAAATTTCAACTCGGAGTGTATCGTTTTTGCAAAAAAACTTGCAAAATTGTCAATTACTAATGCATGCGGAGCAACATATGAGGTTACGTTGACATTGCCGGCAGGCCCCTCCCGAGCCTACATTCCTCCTCTATAGGTGTGGTAATCGAAGGCGGAGTTGCCAGATTTACTCAATTCATTATTTTTATACATTTTTTTATATTTTTATACAAAATACTCTTTAATTAGTTTTAAGTATGATAATAAAATCTGATACTTTTTAATTTACGAGGGCCTAAATAGTTGTGTTATAAAAATATTAAATTTGCAAACTGTTAATTCAATCAAATCTAAAAATTACTTGCAAACGTAAAAACTTAGCTTTTTACAATTATAACATTGATAAAGAAACAAATCGTAAATTGAAAAATCTGTTAATATACCATGTTCATAAATAGGTATAAAAATGTGCGTTTTGACAAAATAATTTTGGGGTTTGGTTTATTCGTCTCGACGTTTTAAAAGGACTTTTGTTTGCGCGAGCCATTTAGTTAAAAATTAAACACGAATATGCAACAATTAAAATAAGCAGCTCGAGAATTAAAATTGTATTTTGGATTACAACCGATTTTGTAAATATCGGGTTTACAACAACAACAAACACAACACTTCAGGACAGTAATAAACCAAGTGTAATATAAACAATTAAAAGTTATTACAATGTGTTGTTATAATGGTTAATGGCTATGTTTAAGTTGTGCTACAATGGAACCAAATTTATATTTATAAATAAAAAGTTTGTTGATAATTTTAAAAACATACTCATCTCAAAATGAACATATTTATATCCTATGCGGTTCATTTTCTAGTGTGCAGAATTCATTTAAACAAATTAAGATGTTTTTGTAATTTTTTTAGATTGTATCTTACTAGTAAACAATATTTTAATTTTGTTAATCAACTGTGTTGCATTACATATCTGTAACGATCTTATATTGCCGTTTATTTGAAATAAAAAACATCAACTGAAAACCATTAACCTTTTTACGTTTATGGGAAATAAACAAAACATAACATGTAGATTAATGAATAACAATATTATTTAATTAATTAACTAAACAAATTGAAACTTTAGAACTGTACAGAAATTGAACATATACATTTAAACATCTTTACTTGCTCGTGATAAATGCACGTGTAAGTTAAAACAGAAGTTATGACAAAGTGAATATAAAATTAAATAGGCCATCTGGGTTACGCAGCCTATATGTGGAAGGGGAGTGTGCCTACAGCTGCAGATGTTCCTTCTAATCCGCAAAGTCTTGTGTGCTATTTATAGAAAGAGTAAACAAAGGACGGTCAACTTAAAGCCATAGTTGTTTGAAATCTTTACCAAATCTGTTTTGCACGCGTGATATCGTCAGGACAAGTAGGTTCCACAGGTGTCCATGTATGAACCATTAGCATATTCTGTGATGTTATCTTCGCCTACGTTTAGACCTGTTTTCATTCATTGGTCGACAACAACCTCCACAATTCACCACCCACTGGCTAAGGTCTGGAGTCGAGAACTTAGGCCGTATTTGACTTGCTTATTATCTGATTCAAGTTATATAAATAACGTTCTCGTATCGTTCGATAGAAAATGAAGAATAGAAATTTTAAGGCAATTTACTTGTATACATAAAATTGAATACTTATTTCGTGTTAAACTAGCAAGTTTTAAGGTATACAATACAACACACACATCATATGTTATGTTTATTGTAGGGCTGCAATGAACCGAGGATATCAACACGATTTAGTACAATAATTAATGGAGTATTTACGTCAACCAACCTACTACAGAAATTGTACTTGTATACCTAATAAGATTACAGCAGGAGAAACTGTTTGAAAAAATTGGTGTGTGCTTAAGACCACAAGTTGGAAGTGATAACTTCTATGACCGATTTAGTTTTTTATCAGTAGGCTATTAATATTAGAGGAGAATAAGGGTAAACAAATTACACAAGTAAATATATTGTCAAAATATATTATATCATATTTTGAAATTGTATAATTAATTATTCAAATAACAAATTATTCTTAACTCATAAAAATTGTAAGTAAGTAATTTAAGTATATTTTCAGTTATCAGTAAATCTGCATAACATTATATTTAATATATTTTCTCACATTATATATTACACATTTTTATTCCATTTTAAGAGTGTATATTATAATCTAATTATATCAAATTATAAATAATCAATATGAAAATATACCATATTCCATTTGTTTAATTAAAAATAGAGTAAAGTCTTTAGCTTTGACTAAAAAAATGTGATAAGGTTTTAAATTTCATAAAGTTTATAAGAATTTGTAGAAACTTTAAAAAAAAATTGTTAATTATTTAAAATTGCAATTATCTTAAAAAGTGTTAATTTTTCAAAAAATAATATGATTTCCTTTCTGTCTATCAGATTTAAAAATGCGTAATCAAAGGTTATAAATTTTCCATTTAAAAAAGTTATAGAAAAGTTGTGGAAAATCCTCAAATAATAATAAATAAATATAACTGTTAACTGTCAATGTACTTACCGACTTTCTGTATTAACGAATCAAACAAAGAAGATTCAACACTCTTATTTATATATCAAGAGTCACTTTCCATGTATATAGTAAATCACGTGAAAAGAGGTGACGAAATATTTATAACAGAAATTTTAGTATTATTAAAAAATAAGAACAATTTTAAGTTATATTTTGGACTTATTCAAATTAACTGTTAATTTATTCAAATGATATTAAAAGTATTCAAACGGCCAAATAAAACCGTTAAAAGTCTCACCGATGTACAATATAGTCGAAGTTATGATGAGTAAACAGCCTATGGGCTAGTAGTTCTGAGTAATCGCAGGTGGCAGCACACAGCAACGTTCCCCGATGACCGAACCAACACAATATCAAATATTTAAAGAAGAAAACCGTTAGAACACAGGACTATTCACACTATACTCACACATTAAGCTGATAAGAACAGATACTACACTTGGATCTTAGCCAAGAGGCCGAGAAGCGATACTATTACAAGGCACTTTGAGTCTGTAATAGCGCGAAGTTTATATAAATTGTAATTTTGTATACCGTTCGGTAAGAAAGAGCACGGTTTCCAGGCGAATTGCCTTTAGGATTACGTTTGAAACGATACTAGCTACATTTTTTAACACGGAAGCACGCGCTTACTTGTATACCTTACATACAGGGTGTATCAGAGCGAGTAACCGGCTTGTATAGCATTGAAACGAGAATACTTAGACATTTAGTTTATACTGATAACCCCCTATTTCGACCCCAAGGAATTCAGGAAAAATGTTTTCAACCCTCTAAAATGCCCCAAAAGGTTATTTTTCGGAGGTGGGGGTTGGTTTTTGGGAAATTTTCAAATGTAAAGGTAGATCGTGTTGTACCTCATTTTAAAGGTCCCGGTACACTGATCATTAAAACATTTTTTTTTTCATTTATCTTGCACCGTCAATGCAGGGTGGCCCGAAACATCATAAAAACTTAAGTTTACATATCTTTTTACATCTGACATAAAAGTTATTTTAACAGCTACAATTTTTAAAGTACATTGACAAAGATGTGACCTTTCAAACAATACCTAATTTTTTCTCACATTTTTAGCAGGTTTCAAAATGTACAACTTTTAGAAGTTTAAAAAGTCAATATCTCAAAATTTTCAAATTTCAATGTGGGTCATCTTACACTATCAAATTGAAGCCCTTACAATTATCAACATTTTTCATATTTGAATTTTTTTCATTTCTCTATTGGCTTAAAATTTACAGAAAAATATTGTTTTTCTTAGAATTACTGAGTTTTTGTGTACGTTATAAGTAGGCTTAAAAAATAACTGCTCACCGGTCAATTCCCTGGAACAGCTTACAGGTGTTCAAATTGTCGTCCATTTTGTTCCATACACAAATCAACACGGGTTGGAAAGGAATAAACTGCTCGCAGTACTTCCTCCGTGTTTATCGACGCCACTGCATTTCTTATTCTACCTTGCATTTCTTCTCTTGTAGTAGGCCGATTTCTGTACACAATTTCTTTGAGTCTTCTCCATAAATAGAACATGTTAGATCAGGAGATCTCGGAGGAAAGTTTGTTGGGCCTCCTCTTCCTATCCATCGCCCAGGCAATTGCTGGTCCAAAGTTTTACAAGTTACAAGGCGCACCATCTTGTAAGAACTACATAGTATTTCTAATTTCTTGTGGAACTTGTTGTAGCAAATTAGGTCAGATTTGTAACAAAAAATGATTGTACATATTTCCATTCAAATTACCTTCGAAGAAATGAGGCCCAATTATTCTATTACCTATGATTCCACACCAAGTGTTTAGTACCCAATATCTTTGGTTGTCAACCTCCCTCATCCAATGGGGGTTTTCGAATGCCCAATACCGCATATTGTGACGGTTAACTTCTCCATTACTTCGAAAAGTAGCTTCATCGCACCACAACACTTTACGGGAAAAAGTGTTCTTGGAGCTGTTCTCTGGCCCAAATACAAAAATTTTGTCTGTTCAGGAATTCGTTATCATCTAACTCTTGGTGGACTGACATTCGGTATGGGTGTCATTTATTTTCTTTCAAAATTCTCCATACAGACATTGGGCTAATTCCGGATTCCACAGACAATTTTCTGACAGAATAATGAGGATTTACCTGCACTGCAGCCAAAACATCAGTAGTTCTCTCATCTCTCACTGGTTTATCAATTTCTTGGTTTTTGTAGCCAGGGTTAGGCTGCACATGTCCCGTCTCGCGCACAAGGTCTGTCAGTCTTCTAAATGCCTGCCTAGACATTGGATGTTGCCTCTCTGGATACCTATTAGCATAGAGCGCAGCAGCAGCCGTAAAGTTTTGGTAACACTCCCCCAAAATCATAAGCATGTCAAAAGCTTCATTATTTGTGTACGCCATGTTGACACTGCACAAAGATACCAAACTCCACTAACACAGAACGATTGTCAAAACAAACTGCCTAAGCAACAGCAAAACCTGCACTGAACCTTTAATAGACTTTGACCGGGTGCAGTAAAGGTAGATTAAACAATGACTCAAGTTTGAACAATACACCAGAAATACTCATGAATGAGCATCTAATTCAATGATCCTTATCTTTTCGTTATCAGTCAAATTCTTCATTCCTTTAAAAGTGGGGGCGCTTCCATCGCTACTGTTGTATTATTATTTAAAAAATTTCATACTTCTTTGCGTCCAAAACTCGTTAGTACGAAGTGCATGTCTTTGCTGTTTTACGCAACGTGTAGAATTCTGAATTATTATATAAAAGTATGTTATACTGTAGAATTAGTTAGATTTAAACCCACACTTATTTAATTGTGCTTATTTCATTAGACAGCCTTATTACTAGAAATAATTAAATGAAACACCAACACCAATGAAATTAACAGTACTATCAAACCATTCAATATTACTTGTGTTTAAATAATTTATAATAAGTTGGACAAAGATTGTTAAGTTCTACGGTTTGTACAAGACGTCGAAGCTGTGGTTTTAACAGCGGTTCTTTTTTAGTGGCATCCATATCAGAATACATCTCCTCCTCCCATTTCTGGACCTGCACTTCCTCCGGGATCTCCTCCTCCTCCCACTTCTGGACCTGCACTTCCTCCGGGATCTCCTCCTCCTCCCACTTCTGGACCTGCATTTCCTCCGGGAAGATCTCCTCCTCCGCCCACTTCTGGACCTGCACTTCCTCCGGGATCTCCTCCTCCTCCCATTTCTGGACCTGCACTTCCTCCGGGAAGATCTCCTCCTCCTCCCACTTCTGGACCTGCACTTCCTCCGGGAAGAT
>JAGFPH010000708.1:260414-316030 GCA_018207615.1 Philaenus spumarius
CCACTTCTGGACCTGCACTTCCTCCGGGAAGATTTCCCCTCCTTCCACTTCTGGACCTGCACTTCCTCCGGGAATATCTCCTCCTCCTTTTAGCGCCACACTTTCTTTTCTTAGAAGGACGCTTTCTTTTACTAATACACGGACACTTAGCTTTCAATACAGTAATCCCTTTGTTCAAACGATCCAGGACTTGGAGTTGTTTTTTCGATAAATCGTTTACATTCAGTTTGTATTTTCCGTCACGTGTTTCTGTCAACATATCAGTTCGTGTCGCTGTTTTCACGGCCTTGATTATGTTGCCCATGTTTAACCGTTTAGTTTGAGTCGTGGACCGGATGTAGGGCAAAATGTGCTTCATAGAAGTGCCTTTACTTTCCTTCAGACCTTTAACGGCCGCACAGACCGCGTGAACTAAAATATTTTGTGTTACCATGTTGTTCAACTGGTAATTACACTACTAAATTTAGATAGAGAGAAGGAACGTCAATTGCTTATTGCACTGGAATTTTTAGAATGATTTGGTCACTATGGATTTTGTTATTGTAATTTGCAACAATATTTTTTTAATTGTTAGATTAACTGGCATTTCAATCATGTATTTATGTTAATTAACTGCAAGTCATAATGCCCGAGTGAAATTGATCACACTACTTCAGAAACAAATTAACTTTAACCTTCTGTCCGGACCCTTGCTCTCCGTCCCTGTTTTTTCCCCATGGTCTTTATTGACATTTGGCAGGATTCTATTATAAAAACTGCAAATTAACATAAAAACTTATTTATTACGATATTTTCCTTTGTACATAACCATAAAACAACATTTTTTTATATATATATCTTTCAATACACAAAATTAACACATTATTTTTTCTTTTCAATTTCTGGATTTTTAGCTTATCACAATTATTTTGACTATTCAAATGATCGTAATTCTCCAGAACGTTAGACTAACAACACATCCCACATGGCAGACCGTACATAAGTTATACATTTTTGTGAAAACAACTTTCAATCAATTAAATAAGTCGTTCCCAGGCGATACTTTACAACCTTTTGTTTCCTGCTCAGTGTTCAATTATGTTTTCGGTAGAATTATACAAGCATTTCAGGAACCAAAATATAAAGACATCAAACCAGAAATCAAGGACCTTTAAAAATAACTAGAAGTCCAAGAAAATTCAATTCAGAAAATTAGAAATTTTTTAAATCAAGTAAATGAGTTTTTTCAGGAACATTTTCCAAAGCAGCAATTTTTTAGATTTTTAGTCTTATATTATCACGTTGAAAGACCACTAGGCATCTACAAGAAACTGTAGGAAGTAAATATGAAAGGGAACTATGAATTCTAAACTTCAAAAGAGTACAACTTGAATAATAAATTTTGAATAGATAAAATCCTTGCTAAAATATTTCAAAATTGCCTTTTGCTTCAATTTCAATTATTATTGATCTTATCCATGCAACTCATATACACTTTTCGCGCGCCCTGCAGACATATCGGTACTGTATATGGTAAACCTTGCAAAAGTATGATGTACTATGCTCATCACCTTTATATCGCAGGTTTTGCACGTTTCTAGTTCGTTTCGAGGTCGAGGGGGGCTGGAAGGTTTTCATATTGTGCTGAGGGAACCCTGTGCTCATCTATTGCAAGAATTTCTTCCATAGTTTTAGGTCACAATGATTGAATAAAACCCCGAACCACAAATAGAAGGAACAAAAAAAAAATAACAGAACAATTTAATGAAAAGTTATGTTTATTGTACTACCCTTATGCACGTTTCAATGACATAGTCACCATCCTCAGATGGTTTTAACACTACTGAACTTTGAGCCCCTCTGAGGATGATTCAATCATTGTGAATTTGTCGCCACAGCGATCTTCAACCTTTGTAATTAGTTTTAGGTGGAAAATCGATATTGTTTCCTTCCCATCAAGAGCCCTTCGTCTCGTGGATGAGTCAATAATCCAGTCTCCACCGTTTCTAGGACGTATGAATCATCTGAAAACTCCGGTTCTGGAACAAAAAAACGGGAGAAAAATACGCTAACCTTTACCAGCGGCAGACAGGAGGGTACTGAGGGGAAGAGAGGCCCCACCCACGTCCTTGGGATTTTATCGTGGGGCAGCTTCTGGTCCGAGACCGACGGCCGGAATGCAAAGTCGTGAAGTGGGTTTGTCCACTGCGAGCGAGCGAGCGAAGCAGTACAAAATCTGAGGCTTCAAGGTCGAGGTGCAAAATCGCAGTTCTATGGCCGCAAGGTCGAAGTGAAAAGTATAAGCTGTGAGCGGAACGTATAAGTGAATGAGCTGAGGCTGGAGGCTGAGATATTTAAAATTTTGTAACTAAATATTATTTTCCATTGTTAATTAAAATACCTGTATTCAAAAACAATATCTATTGTACAACTATATTGCAATTTTATGTCTCTAACAAATCATTGTTTTCGAAGAAAGTCAAAAAGTAAAGGGGAATTTTGATTTCTCTCCGAATCACATGTATGGCAGCACTGATTGTTTGGCTATAACTCATAACGTCTATCAGCTGTTCATTGACGTTATTGTTGCATTGTTAGCTACTTGTGATTGTGTTTAAAAGATTGTGTGAAATGAGTTCTCCTTTGATTGCACCAAGGAAGAAATGCGAGCAGTGTTACGTTTCCTCAATTCAGAAGGTGTGAAACCAGCAGAGATTATTCGTTGAATGCAGCAGCAATAAGGAGAGAGTTATTTACGTGGAAGCAAGATCTAAGAATGGAGTGATCGCTTTAAAAGTGATAGGATTTCTCGTATGATAAATATCGGCCTAGTAGGCCTTTCATTTCAAAGACTAACGACAATATTGAAGCGGTTACACAAATGCTTCTCGATTCCTGATCTACGAGTTACACTTGATGAAATTGCAAGTGAGTTAAATGTAAGTCATGGCTCAGTACATTCAATCATTCACGATTCTTTAAACTTTCGAAAAGTCTGTGCTCGCTGGGTTCCACGTCAATTGATCAGCATCCACAAAGACAATCGTTTGAAAATTTCCCAGAAGCATTTGGAACGTTGTGAAGAAGAAGGAGACTCGTTTCTTAACCGAATAATAACCGTTAATTAGATATGGGTCCATCATTTTGAACCAGAGAGTAAGCGACAAAGTTTGGTGTGGAAACATCCTTCATCTCCCACAGCAAAAAAGTTCAAAACTCAGATGTCTGCAGGAAAGGTTATAAAGGCCATATTTTCGGTTACGGAAAGTCCAATTCTGGTTGATTTCAAACCTAAAGGTCAAACAATAAATAGTGACAGCTACTGTGTGACAGCTACTGTGCCGCTTTTATTGAAGACAAAAATCAAATCCAAAAGACATGGTAAACTATCTAAAGGCGTGATTTTGCTGCAGGTTAACGATCGACCCCATACGGCCAAAAACATAGCCCTGTGCCTTCAAAATCTCGCCGTTTTAGCTGTTGGAACTGGCCTCCATATAGTCCGGACCTGGCTCCAAGCGATGTTCATCTTTTTGGCCCATTAAAAGAACAGTCGCGAGGGAATCATTATAGATTTGACGAAGAGGCTATTGAAGAGGTGCAAAATTTTCTGAGATCAAAAACCTTCTTTCAGGAAGGAATTAAAATGCTCGTTAAAAGATGGACTAGGTGTATAGAAGTAGTAGGGGAATGTTGAAAAGTAATGCTACTGTTATTTATGTAAGTACAATAAACATACAGATTTTTTCAATTTCATTTAACTTATTGACTTACCCACATATTGTAAGTCTTATTATAATACTTACCTTTTTATATTTTTATCTTTAAGATTATCAATGTACTTGTTTTTAACTAACACACAATTTGGAAAGTTTGATTGTTTTTGTAATTGAAAACTTAATTATGTATTGGTAAAGAATTATCGTATTGGTAATAGTATTTGTAAAATAAATTTAAAAAAGGAATTAAAATGTCAATGTCAGTGTTACAGTTTAATTATCTGTGTTCAGAGTACCTTCCCTCTAAATGTAAATAATATACGCTCCCACGTTATAGAATCTACGTTCGTGAATAACCAATACCATAAATACAATTATAAAATTGTTAAACTTTTTAAATAAATTTTCAGCTGTCTTTACTTTAAGTGATCGTTTGGCTCAATAGAACTCGTGAATGAGGTCACTTTTAGTTGGTTTCGAACAAATTATTTGAAATTACCGAAATATTCATTTCCGTAAATGGTCTTTCTGATATTAAATATGTCAACAGAAAAAAAAGATTATTTTTGAGGGAATGTATTAAGTATAAAGTATAAGTGTAAGTATAATCGACCCTTTAACTTTATGGAGTAAAGCAATGTAGCTATATTTTTTTTATGGTACCTACAACTTACTTTCAGGAAATGTGAATTTCTAAGAGTTAACTGATAATTCATAACTAGAATAATGTTATAGTTTCCTATGTTTTGTGGTTTGCGCTAATAAGGTTAGTTCGTTTCTATTTCTAGTATAGTGATGTTTATAGAAGCCACGGAGGCCGATGACCTGGAGCTCCTGAAGTTGGGACATAACCTAAGTAATGCTCAATGTTTACCTCTTCATCACCTCGGATGCAAATATTTATAGTAGACTCCCCTTTCCCGTGACAACGGAAGCGTCTTTATTCTGGAGTGAGACTCAAATATACTTTTGTATTATTATGTGTTTACAAAGTGGTTCCGTCGTGTGTAAGTGACTTCTACATTGTGTTTTAATAGTACAGGGTATAAGATAAATAAACGGTACCAGAAACTGACACATACTTTCTCACATATTTAAATTACTAAGCAGATTCACTGTGACTTCATAATTTGTAGGTGGGGTAGGAGAGGTGATATTAAAGTACAGATTAACAGCTAATAAATATTATAATTATTAGCTAGAGAGAAAACTATTCGATCGATTTCGAACAAATTTGCACCAAACATGTCAATTAGGCTGTATGGATGCAAGAAAAAAGGTTTTGAAATTTTTTTAAAACAACCCCCTTTTTGGACAAAACTCCCCAAAAATCAGTTATTGTTATTATAATTAGCTAAACGAGAATTTTTAGAAAGATGCTGTTTTTGGGGAATTTTTTTTGGAAACGAGAATTTTTAGGGTACATTAAGGATTACAAATAAGCCAAATTTTATAAATTTTATAATTTTATAAGAAATAATAACTGATTTTTGGGGGTTGTTTTTCAAAATCTTTTTTCGTGCATTTATGCAGGCCTAACTGACATGTTTGGTGCAAATTTGTTCGAAATCGATCGAATAGTTTTCTCTCTAGGCCTACAGACATACGACAGACATTTTTTAAAACACTTTTTTGGACTCAGGGGATCCCCAAAAAACGGATATTTCCACAAAAATCTCAACATCGATTTTTTTGCGTTCACTATACTTTAGTATAGTGAGAAAGTAAAATGTGTTAAAATCCTTGTGTTGTAGCATATCCGTGCTCAAAAATACAGCATTGGCCCTTTTACTACTCGCGTGGGACTGCCAAACCCAAATTTACATGTTTATATGTTTAAGAATGTGAAAACTGTCTTTCTTTATTTTCGTTATAGTACCTACTATCTACATAATAAACGGGTTTATTATAGATTTTGATGTTTCATGTAAAATTATGATTTTTGGTGTAACAAGTCTACTTCGTGCAGTACAGAGCGCCCATAAGCCGACACATACATAAGACAGTCTCAGCGATAATAGCCAACTAAAAAACATCAACTCCCATGCAACGCTCGGTCAGTTGACGCAACCCGCATGACAATAAACGAGATGTTCCCTGTAATGGTAGTAGCATGTCTATTCTCCTGTAATACTTGTACTGCAAGGTGAACGTGGAATCGAGTGTGTATACTCATCTGTTACCCAGGTAGTCATGTGGTGGAATACTTGATAAAACGAACTATAATGAATACCTTTCTAAACATAATTATGATTTGTCTCTTGTAATACAAAAGCTAGTATTGCGAGACCCTGCATTTAAGGGTCTCAAAATATGGGAGTCAGACCCAGGGTTTTACAAAACGTGGACCCTACTCAACTTTGATTAACACGTTCACTGCTACGCAAACTTCGTATTTCCTACGTTAGGAGCTGACATTTTATTTTGTATATTTATAGTCTAAAAGAGTAGAAATTAGTTTATTTTTTATTTTTGAACCTTTCTACGTAATAATCACTAATATTTTAAAGCGGACGCACACGAGCGTCCATAGCACATAGGCTCAAAATTGGCGTGCGAAGCACGCAATGCTCTGTGTATTTAAAATTCTCCCAATACGGGAGTTGGCGTGCGAGGCACGCAATGATTTGTATATTGAAAATACTCCCAACACGTGGGGTTGGCGTGCGAAACACGCAATGCATTGTGTATTGAAAATACCCTCAACACGGTGGTTGGCGTGCGAAGCACGCAATGCTCTGTGCGTTGGCCGCTTCTCATAGTGTTCAGTGCCATTCTCACATGTGCGTCCTTAGCAGTGAACGTGTTAAACTTATAGCCTACTAAAACCGTCACTAAAACATTTAACACATTTTTACTAATTTGACGCGTATTTTTACAAAATAAAATTAGCTACTTCAGCTAAAATATAATATATGCTTTAATGCATAAGTTATAATTTTATATAAATTGATATACTGTAGTTGTTATGATACATTCTTTCACGACTAAGAGGAATGCAGTATTTGGTCTAAAGTTTGCCGTTTGTACATTTCTAACTTTCGAACTAGCCTACTGAACCTATTTTGATGAATTGGGTGTTAATCGTTACATCATGATCCAGGCAAAAATAAAGCTGTCTACATGCTAGGCACCATTTTATTTTAAAAAATGTACGAGTGAAAATTATGCGTTAAAGTGAAGCACAACATTTTATAACTGACCATCATGAGATTTGGTTTCGTGAATTCAGTAGTTCTAAACCATAAAGTTTTCATTTTGAATTTGTTCAATAAAAACGTTGGCAAATTGCTATACCTATTCAGCTTAAGTTCAAGCTGCAGAACTTACATACAGAAGGTCTGAATCAAATAGGACGCTGCCAGTAAGAAACAATGACTGCAAAGATAATATTATTATGAACCTTGCCCATTCGATCAAGGTAACTCAAGAAATTTAAAAGAAATTTATTCCTTCAAGTTGCTGTACTTTATTTCTTTAGCAGTGATTCCGAAATATTAAAATAACATCTTCAATAAATTTTGAAGAGCAATCCTTCTTTAAGAGGAAAGACCAAGTCTTTTGACCGAAAGCCGCGACTAATATAAACTCACATAACTTCTGAAACTGTATTAGACTTACCACGTCGTTACGAAAGCTGACACAAGAATAACATTATCCTTTGGCTCGTGAATTATGTCAGTATGTTCTTTTAAATGCCACTCTAATCGCTCGGGACAATACAGCACAGAAATACATCGTGGACAAGGCAAGGGGTCGAGCGAGGGTTTGGGTGTGAACCCCCCCTCTACTCACCTCCATCACAATGCACGGTGTGGGTGGGTGTCCTTTCGATATAACCTTTACCACAAATTAGCTGTTTAATTCTAATACTAGTCGGACAAAGGGGATGAGTATATAATCACTAAGGCCCGACTCTGTATTAGACGTAAAGAATTAACAGATCTAAGGTTATTTAAGATTGAATTTGATTATAAAATACAAAACTAATAAATGAAATACACATCGTCCTTGTTCTTTATTGCTAAAACAATTCAGTTTTACTACAAACGTAAATATCCGGATGAATTATGTTCTTTACATATAACATAATATGAAATATTATAACATAATAAATAATATATCATTATTTAAAGTTGTAGACGGTCTAAGTGCATATAATGAATTATAATTTTAGATGAATTTAATAACAATAAAATCTAATCTATCAAGTGGAAAACGAACTTTCGAAATAAGTGTTGTGGTCTTATCTTGTTATTCAATTGTTCAAAGCACTGTTAATATTTTTCCATAGTAGAGTTTCTTATATATACATTCTTTATCTTTTTTGTTGATATTATTTTAAAATATACAAGTGTGGAATAGTTTTAAATGAATTAAAGCATTTATACAGATTTTAAAATGTTAATTGACTTTTCAGTCCCACAAACTATTATTACATTTTCTTGGTCTACTAGTCTACTTAGTAGGGCCTATATTAGGGCTGGGTAGTCACACGGTTCACCTAAGTTACATAACAAATATCAGATGTATATATTTTCTCTGTAGTTAAGAAAATTATGTAATGTAATTAATCAATCGTTTGTCTCTAAAAAAAAATCCTAAAATTCAATATTATATTCTTTAATTCTGTGTTTAGTCATTACTAGCTTTAAACCCCAGATACAGTTGTAATACTTAAACCCAGTGTAGATTATACTTTGGGGTTATGTTTACAACTTCAATCATTATAATTTCTTATGAAGTTGATTTTTTTAAATATGAGTTATAGAACTAATATATGTTATAATACTTTATAATATTTGCTTTGAGGTTATAAACTGTATATAAATACAACCTTTTATCATCAAAATATTAGTTTATACACATTTAAAGAATTAGTTTATGCACGTTTAGTTTATACACATTATACCAATTCGCTTAACTTTGGAAACATTCGTATCTTCATATAAAACATATAAACATATTCGATTATTAAATTCTTCACTATAATATTAATAACTTCAAATCATTTGATCTATCTATATGAAATAAAAAGCAATTAAAAGATAATATTGTTATCTTTTTTTAATTATATAATAACATACATAAACGCAAAATGTTAACAAATATTCCTACAGTTTTATAATTCTTATAATAATAGTACACATTACCAAGTTAAAAATCCCCGTCAGGATAGTTAGGTAGGCCTAGATAAAGTGATTTGTTTTTAAATAGTATTTTGTGTATTTCTGATGTGTATCTAATTAATCCGCCTGTGATTTTCACGGGGTTTTACTAGTCTAATAAATAAATTATAAATAAAATCTGGGTATTCTATAAAAAATATTTATTTTATCTTTTCCTAAACATATGTTCATTTAACCCGTTTAAACACCCACCTCACCTGGCTGCGTAGGCAGAAAACGACATCGCTTCCTGTGGCAGATTCGACGTTATCCGCCTTCCTACGCAAACCTACCTGGAACTCTATAAATCATCGCTTTCGAGGAAGATTTCACTGCCATCTAGAAGGCATAATGTGGTTCTGAACGGATTTCTTGTGGTGGCGCTGTTTCCGATATAATACCAGTAGTGCACGTTGTGGTTGACGACGATTTACGTCATACATACTTTTAATATTGCATATATTAAGCTCTTACTTCCTGGATTCGTTTACTATTATAACATTCGTAATATATTATGTTACGTCTTGAGGTCACAAAAGTCAGTCGATAAAACGATATGTAGGCCTATATTTTACCCAACGATTACGGAAAAACTAGTTTTGCAACATGGGAATCGTGCACATTTTTGAAATTTAAGATTTTAATTTTTAGTCCATAGGTCTAAAATGGTTAACATATCTGATACTTAAATACCTAATGAAATAGGACTATCAACACTTTTTGCCTAAAGTATTAGTTTTACAAATTAATACACTGGATAATTATGTGCAAGTTTGTATTTTGCGTAGATTTTGTCCAAATTTCTTCTGTTTATAAAAATATACCTTAGTAAAACTTCTACCTAAAATTTAGGTTACGTTAAATTATTCCCCTATAAGTGTGCGAGGGTAGGCTTTTCCTATTTTTTTAGAATTACTACAGGTTTACAATCAATTTGATTCAAACATACCACGCAGTCACTAATACAAACAGATTAAATTAATTTAAATCACAAATACAAACATGAGAAACAAATAATAGCTGAAGTTATTAAAGCATCATTAATTTAACTGATTAAAAGCATTTATCACAATAAAGGCTCTGCTTCGTCTTCTTATTATTGGATTTATTTACATAAGAACACAAATTACATACAAGAGACAAAGGGTTTTCCCCTTTTAAGCAACAATAAAATTAATTTATTATTTTATGTTTTTCTGCAAGTAAAATGATAACCAAGTTATCTACATAACCATTTAAAAACATATCACAAAACCGGATATGTTAAAAGCATATGTTTATATTAAGAAAAATATCATAAAAACCATGGACATTGTTTCTTCTGCATTTTATCGTTGCGAATGTAAGAATTTGATTACTTTCCGTAAAGTGTCAATATTTTAATGCTAACGTTAAATGTCTTTAACTATTTCCCCTTAATTAATAATATAGGTAATGATTTAAATTCCATTTTGTGGTATCCAAGTCACTTCTATAGTTAAATATACAGTAGTTATTAATTAATATAGTTACCTATATTATTTATCCGTCTTGTAACTTCGTTATGTCTTCCTTTAAAACGCGTTTCGGGTCCGTGGTCCCATCATCAGTTATAAGAAAGTTCACTCCGTAGGAGGTCGTCACATATGTACACCAAACACGCTGACAGTGCGCATCGTGTCGCTAAGACATCGAAATATATGTTTACGTTGTGCGTGTT
Organism: Philaenus spumarius; assembly: GCA_018207615.1. Classification (NCBI taxonomy): domain Eukaryota; kingdom Metazoa; phylum Arthropoda; class Insecta; order Hemiptera; family Aphrophoridae; genus Philaenus; species Philaenus spumarius. The sequence continues at coordinate 270,980 of JAGFPH010000708.1, forward strand.
ACGTTTTATGTTTATATGTTTGTGTTTGGTGTAAATATATGACTACCTCTTACGGAGTGAACTTTCTTATAACAGATGATGGGACCACGGACCCGAAACGCGTTTTAAAGGAAGACATAACGAAGTTACAAGACGGATAAATAATATAGGTAACTATATTAATTAATAACTATATTTAACTATAGGTAATGAGTTGGAAAATAACATCGAAAGATTATAGGCCTAACTCAACATTAAACATTTTCAAGTTTACAAATATTACAAATATGCATAACAGATTTAATCTATAATTATGATAAGATCAGCTGTTTGCCGGTGTGATAGTGTTTAAAAGTATGTCAACCTTTAAATTTATTTCAGTCAATAGCGCATAACGGAAGCCATCACGAATTAAATAGTTTCAGATGGCAGTGATAAATCGGGACTTCCGCAGAAAACAAAGACCAAACTATAGCCAATGACGAAACATCTGGAGGTCATCAGAGGTTAGGTTGCACAAGTCAAACTGTGATTGAAGACGAAAGTTTACAGACTTCGACCTTTCGTAACCCGGTGATGGTAACTCGATTGCATGAGGTAATTTAATAACAACGTACGCGCTACACTACTTTCACTTAAACATATATGATTATGTGCAAACTTTTAATTCAGTCGTGCATTTTGGATTAAAACTAGAACCACCGGTGTTGTTTAAATATAATTACGAGGAGTAGTTTATTAGTTAAGCTTGTTATAAAGGGTAATGAAACACAACATGATAATTCGGCAAAAGTGTTTCTCTTCGAGTTTCTAAAATAGACAAAACTATAGCAAAAGATTGTTGGCGATTAAAGTTAAACTTTTTAAGAGACAACTTCGTACAGCGAAAAACGCAATGTACACATTTTTGAAGAGGAACCTACATTATAGTACTGTATTTAGCTTTAGTACGTAGTTCAAACGGGTTAGAGCATACGGAAATACATTTCCTATCTATTTTGTCTATTCATACTAGGTTAATGATTTCATTGATTTAGTTGTATTTAGTTACGGTTAAGTATTATTTCCAAATTATACAATAACCTGAAATCTTTTCTTGGAAGGCATGGAACGTACACAAGTTTCTCAAAGACGTATTACTGTTGTTTATTTTTAAAGCTAGGGTGAAGGCTTCTTTTCGAAAACTGCAGGACTTGCTGAAGAAGTCTACCGCGGTTTCATTCGTAGTGACCGTTTTTGGACCGCCTACGCACCCTTTACGCTGAGTCAAAACACTGCCTTACGACGGAACTTGTCAACACTTCCATCACTACATTAATTAACGGTTGTTTGTAAAATCATTCTTGAAACTCTGCAACAGTTCATATCGAACTTGGACTACCGGAACGTCCTGTTCCATTTTGGCGCATACCGTATTTTCTATTTTACATGGACAAAGTCGGGCTTGAAAAAACGGGCTGTTAAAAACTCTATCAAACTACAACAGATAAATCAGCTGGGTAAAATTTAAAAATATCGAATCCTGTCATTTGTGTCCAAGTGCAGTGCATGGAATGTCTTAATTATTGATGTCCAAATAGAATGTCCAAATAAAAACAACATTGATACATTTGTTACAAATAGTAACAAATTGTGCCATTTAAAATCACAATTTATTAAAATATTGGGATTCATGTAACCTGTGCTAAGTATGTTAAATGTACTAAGTGTGTTAAAATTGAGAAACTCGTTTGACAGAAGTGTGTTATTTAGAGTTGATAGCACACTCGACTTTAACACGGTCAGGGGTCTGCTAAACCAGTGTTAACGACGTAAAACTCTTGAGGGAGGTAATTTGAGGGGTTTCATCTTGAATCTTACTTTAGCAAATTACACATTAGTACAAGAGGTACTTCACTCAATAGCAGTTTAGCGTGATATCACATTAAGCATTTATCAGAGATCGCATGTATCCCCCTATTATGTCTATAAAATCCATAGCATTTATTAGATTATACATGTTAAGACATTTTACAAAGATTAGCTGCGCAGATAAATAAAAATGATTAATAAATATTAGCCTATGGGATTATGGGGATCGTTATTTTATTCTGTACTTAGATTTAAATTGAACGGTATCTCTTGCAAGCTAGATGAAATAAGCAACAGAATTATATAAACGTATGTCAAGAAATGCTTATTGATGTACACCATTTTGCGTTTCCCTCGAAAAGAAATGCTAACTTTAGAAGTTATTAAGATTTTGAGATTAAAATTGGTTCCCGTACTTTGTATGCTTCGTTATACCAGTATACAAAAAACCAAAACTTAATTATGTGAATATTCAAAATGTCGATCAAATAAAATGTTTAACAATAGTTATTTCAAAATATATCAACTTTAAAAAAATTGCTAACGTTGTGTACCAAATTTAAACTCGAAATCTTGGTGATATCAAAAGTTATTGTTAATTTATGAAACATACAAAATGGCCAACTAAGCGTTTCCGGGCATGTATTTATATAAACCTTTTTTGCTAATTTGTATCCATAGGATCAGCTCCCGAGAAACTGTTGTGCAATTTTGAAACACCCAGTTTACATAATTATTATTAATTGAAAACAATTTTTCCTTCCAATTGAGAAACGTCAGCAATTTTCAATAATCTGGTTTTTATAAGTTTTGACACAGTCATGTTTGTCAGGGTGTAATTTGTTTAAATTTGTCGTGGATAAAAGGCGAATTGGCCATTTATTTCTCAAACAATAATTAAAACACGTTTTAAGGAACTTCCGTTAGGAACAACCATGTGCACGACTGGTCTTTAGTTGCTTTATGAATTAATAAAAGGAACAAAATATTTTTTACGTGACCAAATACAGAAAAAGCTCAATGATGTAATTATTGATACTTGTTTCATCTTGCAAATAAAAGTATCTATAGTAAAACGCTGTACACAGTAATAAGAACACGAGAAAGTAATTTATGATTACAAATAATATTGCTATGAAAAATGTAGTTTTAGGAGTTAGGACATTTGGACAACATAATGAATCTTTAGCTACAATTCAAAGGTAAATAAAAACAAATTGTGTATGTCCTTACGTTTTTAGTACAGCGAAATAACATTTTTAAATCACCCGAAAGATGTGTGTGATAAACCTATTACCTTTTTTCATCCAAAGGTTATGACTTTTTCTTCTGTTATTTAATTTGGGGATTCAGTTTAAAGAAATTTTCTCAGATGGAGAGCAAGATTTTCGAGCAATAGTCGGACATATTTACGATGAGTAATTTTCCACGACAACTATTTAAATCTGCTACCATTTTTATATGAATCGACTAATTAATTTAGGTTAAAGTTGTGTGTCATCAGTAGTTAAAACACTTTATTTTGGGAGGGTTGGAAGAAAAGAAAATACTCCTAATAAATACCGTACACACTATTAATAAATGCTATTAATTTATTATTATTATTTAATTAATTATTAATTTTACTACAAATATGATTCGATTCAAGAAGGGTCAATTGTCAAATATAGTCGAACCAAAACTTTTCCTTTACTTTTTTCTGAAACGATGCAAGATGACTCTTTAGTATCGGATAAAACACATGCGAATTACGTCATTTACTACTTTAATGTACCTGATGTTTGATTGAGAAGGTCAACATTTCGGCAACACATCAGGCCAACATTTGCTTACCTAGAACAAAAAGAATGAGTCATTAGTTTAATTTCAATTACACAAATACAGCGCACAAACATTTATTTATCAAGACGCAATTGCCTTATGAGAATCAAGATTATTGAATAGATAGGCTTCAACATAGTTATGCCTCCTTATTATAAAACCAAGTTTGTGTTTGGAAGTTTTACTCTAAAGTTAAGCATTATCAAAATAGAGCTATCCAGAGATGATATAAGTGATGTAACTAGTACAAATCCCGTCAACATGTCTTTGATAATATTGGCTAAATCAAGTCATTGTTCTTATCTTAAGATTTGAAGAAAAAATATATTTATATCAGGAATATACGAAAGACTTTGAGAGCTCATTTTGAAAATAATGCAAAAATTCGTTGTGTTGTAAGCACTTGTACCTACAACTTAACATAAATAATGCACCAATTTGATAATACAATGAATTTTTTAACTTATATAACTTATAAGTTATTAACTTATATTACCCATAGCTTTTTTTATTGTAAAAAACAAAATTTAAGATGTCTGGGAAAATATGAATTTTTAGACTTATGTTTATATGAAATTGTTTCATTATGTTTGTCATTATGTTTGAATGACCTTGTCTAGGAAGAGTAGGCCTATAAACGATTAAATTTGTTGTACAATATTTGAATCATCCTTACATAAACGGATAATTTACATAAATATTTAAAATATGTACTTCGTAAATAAGTTTATAGATAGGGGTTAATAGTACAGGTCTGTTTTTTAAAATTATTTTTTTAGTAGGTTTAAACAAATTATTTCGTTTATGTCGCAGTCGTAACGTAAAGTCTACTCTTTGCTAAATAGAGTATCAAAAAATACTCTCTTCATACTGCAGAGTTGACTTAATAAACAAATAATATCAGATTTCTAAAGCAATTGAGAATAAGTTGAAATTATGTCATAGCCAACATTTATCACAATAAACTACCACATGAGTACGGAGAGAAACATACAAATTAATGTCAGCATGTCCAACAACAAAAGATGAGATCAGTTTTAATTTGGTCTTGGTGTTGTAATCACCCGAGAATAGAGACTGGGACTCTACTATTGCTACTAATAAGCACCAAGGCTAGACCACGTAACAGCTGTGTTCCTTAGCTCACGTTGCCATATTTAATGTGTAAACAGAAAGCATGTGCAGGTCAGTAGTTTACTAAATAAAATGGAAGGATACTATGTGGAGAACGGATTATTAGCCTATATCTGTTATGTGCAAGTAATTCTACTTAGTTGTGTTTAAATTTGATAGGCCTACATTTAAAAAAACCGAAGTTGTGTAGTCCTGTTTTCGAACGGCTTCAGACAGTCAGTGTGTATACTATTTGAAAGTTGTATTTACAGCTTAAACAACGATGCCGATGTACGATGATGTTTTCATTCGGTTTATTTTTAAACTACCAGCACAATATTGATAAATGAGGATATATTCCTCTCCAACTATCAGCACAATAAAGGAGGATATATTCCTCTCCAACTACCAGCACAATATTGATTAAGGAGAATATATTCCTCTCCAACTACCAGCACAATATTGATAAAGGAGGATATATTCCTCTCCAACTACCAGCACAATAAAGGAGGATATATTCCTCTTGATAAAGGAGGATATATTCCTCTCCAACTACCAGCACAATATTGATGAAGGAGGATATATTTCTCTACAACTACTAGCACAATGAGGATGTACGAGGTCCGTCTTAAAAGTCAGTGAATGGTCTAATAATATATCGGTAATACGCGCGCGTGGATGTGTACGCAGGCATGAACATGTCTGAACCTGCCATCTGTCGGGAATTGCGCGAGGCTTCTATTGCAGTACTTTCACAGTCATTGCAACAGAGTGTTCCGAGTAGTGTGTGTCAAAAAGCCATGGAGCAACGACACAACATTAAGTTCTCTGCTTCAAATTGGGTAAAACGGCAACAGAAACCCATGAGATGTTGGTACAAGTGTGCGGACAGGATGCTGTGAGTAGAAAATGTGTGTACGATTGGTTTGCACGCTTTGGTTGGCAAAGAATCTGTGGAGGACAAACCGCGTTCGGGACGACCATCCACAAGCAGGACGCCGGAAAACACATAGTCTGCGAGAGATGCTAACAAAAGATCAGCGATTGACTCTGCGATTAATAGCAGAAAAAGTGGGTATTAGCAAAGACACAGTGGGGGCTATCGTGGGGTTTGTCCGTGAAGAATTGGACAAACGCAAGATTTGTTCACGATTTATGCCGCACATCATAACAAAGAAGGAACCATCCATAAGGAATTCGTTCAAGCTGGCCAAACGGTGAATGCAGCATTCTACTTGGATGTTCTCAAACGTTTGTTTCATCACATACCAGCATCATTGTACGCCAAGTTTTGATTCAGCGTGGCGTGACAGTTTTGCAACACCCAACGTACTCTCCAGATCTGGCGCCTGCTGATTTTTTTTTGTTTCCACGTCTTAAGAAGGCCTTAAAGGGATCACGGATTGCGGACAACGAAGAGATTCAGAACTAAGTGACGGCAATTCTGAAAACGATTCTACACGAAGACTTCTTCAACAGTTTTGAGGCGCTATACGAACGTTGTCAGAAGTACGTTGTGTCTGGTGGAGAGTATTTTGAAGGCCAATAAAGGTATTTCTAATGTACATTCTGTATTTATGTTTTTATCATACTATTCAGCGAACTTTTTAGATAGACCTCGTATTCCTCTCCAACTACCAGCACAATATTGCTAAAGGATATTTTCTTCTTCAACTACTGCTGTATTCCTTCTCTCTTCTATGAAAGAAACAACATTATAATAATAGGATAGACAATAATTTATATAACCAGATGTTAATACAAAATTGTTAATTTTGTACTATGTTGTCATTGTTATTGGTAATTCCTGAATTCAACACCGACTTGATTAAATCACAATCGTCATAGTTTCATAGGTATACTCTGCCTAGGTTGAAAAGAAAACAAAAATGAATTGAGTTTGCCACTTTTTACCAGTACTAAAAAAGTTTTGTTTTAATTATCCGATATGTTATTATTTTTCACTGTGTTTTTATTTTAATCTCACAATGATGACAAAAAAATGTTTACCATAAAAAAGGGAGGAGCCCGTGAAAGGAGACTGCTCTAAAAAGTAGCACTAGAACGAAAAGAAAAAATATTGTGTATAATTATTTCACAAAAGTTGGAATAAGTAGGCTACTTTATTCAATACCACAGATTTATTAAACAAATTTGCGACAGTGTTTTTAGAAATAGAAAGGAATTAGTTTTGATAAACATTTTTAAGAATATCTTTTCAAACATATCTATAAAATCAAATTTAAAAAAGTTAACAACATTAATTAAAGCTCTTGGAAACGAAACCACATACGTCAACTGGATACCAGATTTAAGTACTTAAAATGCATGATTTGTTCTGTTTATTAAATATATGCGGGTTAGCAAATCTATGTTAAATTTAATTATTGTGAACTTGTTCCGTTCATCGAATCGACTGACGGGCAAACAATTATTCTCTAATGTGTTTCCGGTGTTTGTCCAGTTCTAAGAATGAAATATATTCGTGACCTAACAAGCACAACGTTACAAAACCAAAGTAACCTTTACGCCTTACAACTAACTAACTCGACCTTAAACCAATAAACGAGCACATTTTATTTTTAATAAGTTCCAGAAACGCATAAAAGTTGACCTTATAAGGCGAGACTTGCAGATCGGATGTTGTCAAAGTGTTGTTTACATTGGGAGTTCCTAAAGCAGCGAAAGTCTTGACCTATATAAAAGTGCCATCAGAGGCGGGCGGCCTTGCAGATCTACATCGCATTGTGCAAACGCAACAGTTGTCTCTGGCGCCAACTCAGGAAGTGAGTATCTCCGACAATCAAAATTTAGTATTGCTTTTTGCATAATGTTTTGAGTAGGATATGAATAATGCAAAAGACGATTGTACTTTGTAGAACTTTGCAAGAGTGTGCAGTACAGTAAAAGGCCGGGGGAAAATACACTCTAGAAATAATCTATTGAGGATTTATAAGAATGGAAACAGAGGCGGCGATATCCAATAATGTAAAAGTATCCTATCGAATTGAATGAAACTGGTTTACTAAACGATATGTGTGGTATTAAGAAATTTAGCGTAGACTAAATCGGTCATTTGAATAAAAAAGGTGTTATACAAAATATAGGCCTATATTAACCAAGTAATACAATGAATAGAAAACATCAACTGGATAATTATTGTATATAGTCAGAGACTACTGACTAAATCCGTGAACCTTATAGTTCAAGAATATTTGATAAAGGTAAAACCAGTAATAATCGATAGTTTTGTTAAGAGCAAATAACTGAAAATAAAGTTTGACAGAACCTGGATTGATTTTTATGTCATAGGATTAGAAAGAAATGCGTATTATCAAATGTAATGATCCATTTGGAGAATCAAATGTTTGGGCGATTGTTAGCTAATAATACCATTCTTTAGCAATGATAGTTATGTTTTTTTTTTAATTCTAAATAAACACCGTACCAAAAATTAGCTTTTATCAAATGTGCTATAGATACTTTTATTTTATACGACTATATGTATGATGGCTTGAAAACATGCTGGTAGAGGGTTTGATAGAACAATTCCATAAATCTATCTACTAATCATTATAACTACCAGATGAAGTTTCAGGTTTCATACTATCTATAAAGATTCCATTTTAAGCCCAAATCGAGAAAAACGTAAGTTTGGAAGTAGCATAGGCCTATTTCACGTCATGTTACTGGCATTAATACAATAATATGTCTTTCTTTGTTTATCAAAACGTATGCATACATTTATGTTCACAAAACAAAGGGCTGTAAGTTTTCAGAACAGAAGCTGACGACATCTGAGCGCTGTAAAACGTAGGCAGTGGCAGTTTTTTCTTACTGTCAAAAGAAATTTATTTCTTAGACCGAGTAGCAATGTCTTTTTGACATATTTATTAATCGGCATTGTGATCCTATACATAAAGTAAAATACATGGATAAAATCAAATACAGAACTTTGTCTTTTTAGGCTATGTACAACTTTAATTAAAATAAAAAATTTGTAGAAAATGCAGTAATACAAATATATCACCACGAAACCTTTTATTCGCCCAAAAATGTATGTTTCAAGGAGTACATTTGTTATTTTTTTGCGTCGCCCTAAAGTAATGTACATGAAATATTTCAATAGCGGGGTACTGCCTAGTTATTTTTTTTTTTTTTTAAATCGAGAGTAAAATATAACATACTCCCCTGACAAAGTTTTGAAGTTTAATATTCAGTAATATTGTTGATATAGTAATCAAATCCAACAAAACGGAAATTACTTAATTAATACATTATTTGTTGGTAATTTACCACTCAAAATGAGTAGAACTAGATTAGATATCTGGTGGTTTATACTTTGCTCATTATTAGTTTGAAATCATTTAAATCTATTATAAAAACTAGTGAGTTAATTTTAAATTTGCAGCTTTTCCTTTATTATTAGTAAAGTGCAGAAACAAATTGGCGTGCTTTTCAGGTCTGGCAGTCCGTTAGTAGACGATTCTGTATAATCAAAAAATCTTCTGCAACAGGGTTAACTTTACTACCAATAAAGCCAAATCTGTGCCAATTCAAAGGTTTATAAAAAAGTTGATTTTTTGCAAAAATGAAGAAAAATATGGAATGGATACCTGAATAATCTATGATGGTGATAATAGAATATTCATCCCTTATAGAGACACATAAACGACATCTTAAACAAATTTCAGACTTAATCAAATTTTAAAAAGTAAAAAAAAATGTTATCGACGTACTAAATTGAAAGTTAATGTTACGAGCTCTCAGTCTATTGTACATTTTTTTCTTAGTTGTATTGAGAGAGGACTTTAAGTTAACCTCACTAAATATAGATAATAAATAACAACAACACTTGTTTTTAATCACATCAATAATTATATGTGATAACCTTGACCTCCCATCTCGTTAATGTTAACTTTTGTACTTTACCGTTTTGTCGTAATCTTCGAAACCATGTCGTATACTGTATAACCAAACACCGCCATTTATGTAACACACAGTTTTCAATATGGAAAGGACAAGTAATGCAGATTTCCGTTTCAACGAAGCCTATAGTTTCAAACGATTTAGGTTGTGCTAAAAACCCCACGTTGCTTATTATAATCGAATGGTATGTCACAGCTGGATGAATAAATCATAAACAAGCCGCCCAACAATGGCAATGGGAAAGGCGGGTTGAGCACGGGCTACTTAATAAGGAAATGAGTCCAGATTGTTGACAGCAATTCGTTTAACTGGTTTGCCCATTCCTAGGGCTTTTATATGCCCACGGGATGTTTAGCTTAACTATGTGAGGAACTATTCTTGTTATTTATTTGTAATTAATCATTTTACAGTTGAAAGTTTCACACAATGTATATAATAATTCATTTTTGTAAATTATTTCAAAACATATTTCCTGTTTCAAGAAAGGTTGTGTTGAAATATATTTTATGTCGACTAAACAATGAATGTAATAAATCATTCTGGTTTAGAGAAGAAACTACTCCCAAATGTATGCAAGATTTGTTTTAAGTTGGCGTATATGTCTATCCTTAAATATGGTATAAACAAATTTTACAATATCATACTCTTTCGGTATCTTTAGCATTTTTACGTTACGATTTTATTAGATGGGTGCACTGCTTGACATATTTTATATTACAGTTTAATTTACATTAAACATAAATCCTAACTGGTCTCATAGTAGCCTATGCGGTCAACTAGTTATAATATATTATTACAAACAGATCTCACCTGACAATATTTGACTACTTACGTGTTAACATTCTATACAATGACGTCAATAAATTATCCACACTTACTTTTAGTTTAATAAAAGATTCTTTTAAGGCAAAAAGATTAAATTTTGTAAAATGTTCAATACAAAACAATTATATGGACTGCACGAACAGAAAACAAAACAATACATTCAAAAATTTCTGGACTTACAAACGTTTTATTATTCAACTTTTAGTATGGACGTCTAAAAAAACTGGGCACATGCAAAATTGCTTTGTGAATCGACCGTGCAAATAGGTGTTAACTTGACAACTTTGTACAACAATGAGCAATCATTTAATTGAAGGTTTTCACACTCTCAAAAAACACACGTAAAATAGGCCTATTAACACTTTATGGGGAGCGTACACAGTATTTAAACTCTTCCAAAAATATACACAACTTTTAATTTACAGCTTAATAAGTGTTACAGGATCTCTTAAATTAGAAATCTCTCAATAAAATCCAATGATTTACCATAATACTAAACACTAAATAGGAAATTGACGTATCCAACGTCTTGATGTTTATGTAATAAAACTAGCTGTTGTAGTCGCCATTTGTTTTTATGAGGACATCGCCGCCTCATCACTGCTACGGTTTAGGGGCTGTATCGTTCGTTATAACGTTTTCAATATAATTTGCTACTGATCAAAAATATAAGATGTCGATTCTACCTTCCACGTTCTTGCTACTTTATTCGTCATCCTTCGAAATACCTTCGGTTGTTAAATTTAAACTATAGTGTAATATTGGTTCTATTTTCCACGAACTAATACAAATTTTTATTTCTAAAAAAGAAAGATAACTTTACAGATACCGGTATCCATTACAAAATTATTGAGTAACTAAATTTAAAATGTATTGTTATTTAAGAGTAACATCGACATTTTGTAAAAAATAAAATATAGGAATATAATTAAAAATTGATTCTCGTTAAAATAACTAGACTAAATAACTTGCCGCATTTATGAATCTACTAAAAAGTCCTATAAACTATTGTTTTGCTCCAATACAAAATAAGCAGAACCTTTAAAAAGTACACAAGGAAATAAAGGTTAGTACATTTACTATTGGATTGAGTTAACGCCACTCTTTAATTAGTAATTAGTAATAAAAATACGGTACGCTTAGTTTTAAGACAAAAATGTTCTTTTTAATGTTTATAGAGTGAGTGATAACGTTAAGAATCACAAGCAATAATGTGTTTATGTACATTGTGCTTGAAATAAGTTAAGATTTAAACTACTCTGACCAAAATCATATTGTTGATACACTTTGAAGTGAATTAGTGTTTTGCAATGGGTACAATGAATTTTTCTTTCTGTTTACGAGCTGGCTATAACTCTTTTGCTTCGTGCGTAGAGAAATGAGATGCATTTAAGTTTATTCCTATTTTGATCAACAAAACTAAAGCAAGACTAAAGTTTTATTTTTAATTCGAAATATAAACAGTTATTTTCATTCGATATTACAAATACAGCCTTTGCCTTAAAGAGTCAGTATTTGAAGAAACGTCACGTCCGAACAACGTTTATTAGTTTTGTATAATTGAGCGGAGGGGAGTTAATTTGACTTTATTTGCATCGCATAGTGAGCGAACTGCATCTGTAAAGTGGTTAAATATAGCGTTGCCGTAAACATGCGGGCGGCACGTGCTGCGACCGAAGGAGGCCGAACACTAACGCTGTTCATGTCGATTCTGACGTTACAAGACTTTATATTTTGTTCAAGATATTCTAATTAGAATTGTGTGCATTTTAGAAATGCCGAACACATTTTTAATGACAGTACCAGGAGACCGAGCTAAAGCTCGATTATAAGCAGGGCTATGATTTCAATAATAAATATTAGATTATTGAGTTTTGAGGTTAGGCCTATAACATTAAACAACTAAATAAAGGGTATATACAACATTAGGATTACCTGTAATAAAAATACAGTTTAAAGGATTAACCATAATCTCAACGCTATGCCACAGAAATAAGTCAGGCCTAAATTAAAGTTTAATATTTCAATATCGATTTAGGCCTAGGGCCTAGTTCGCTCACGTCAATAACTATTATTGCAAATTTCCGTGAACATCGTTTAGGTTAGGCCTGTAACATTAAACAACTAAATAAATGGTATGTTTATTTAGCAGAAATATTCGTTGCCATGGTAACTATAAATAGATACAACATTAGGCTTACCTCTAATAAAATATACAGTTAAAAGAAAGCAGATGATTATTGTAATGGCATTGAAAACATTTGCATCAGCTGTGCTTTGTATTGTTTAAAATGGACAAATTTCACTTTTTAATTTAATAAAAAGACGTAGAAAACGAATTTTCCCAGACTGGTGACCATTTCCAATCGATTTCTCGTGGCCAAAAGCCCCATATAAAATCAAAAAATGAAAAATCCTTAGACGGAGATTCCAGATCCATTTAGCAGACAAACAATTATCTCTCGCTTTAGAAGATAAGATATTTCGTGCAGCATTGATCAGATATTCAGGTACATTTTCAATTTGAATTCATATTGGATCTACAACTTCAAGTTCTAATAATTCATTTTACGGTTATGTATTATAAAACTTAAAGCAGAAACATTTTGAAAACAGTTTAAAAAGAAATCTTACCTTAATCTTGCCAAAACTATTATTTACATCTAATAATCAACCGTGTAATACAACATAGGTTTCTATATTATTTCGATCACAACTTGCGGGAAAGTACTGGTGGTCTCCTTCGGTTTATAAATATAGCCTAAACGTATAAAAAACAACGAACTTATAATAAATACCTTATATCCCCTACTTTGAGAGTTGTGTGTTTTAGTCGCATGTTTGCTTCAGAACGGTTCTTAAAATAAAGAATAATATCAAATGTGTCAGTATACGAGATACACATTTACTTTCAAGAATCTAAATGACTTCCCTTTTTTAAAATCCTTACTTCCGTTTAAAATGTTAAATTTGTTGAGTGTCATGGCTGCTCATGCACGCTTGGTTGAAGCGTGAAGAATGTCTTCGGAGGTCTGAATAACATTCATTACTCATGCTCAGGTTTATTTATAAGCGTGCATTATTTAATGTCAGTTCTTGTTGCGGCTAATTACTTTGAGGTTTTGTTTTGAATGTTTCGTTAAACACGAATGTTTTTACGTAATTAAAACCAGCGAGAACGTGGTTATCTTAACGAAATGTTTTGCAACACTATACTGAAATTTCTGACAAAATTAGCGAGGTTCGAGTTTAAAGTTATGTTTTAAGAGTGTTTTTAGTTTTAAAGGAGCCAAATATATGAAGAAATAAAATCTTTGGAATGAACTACCTATTCTAGATTTTGTTTAAACCTGGAGAGTTTGAGTGTGTTTCTTTAACACTTGCCTATAACGAGGTTGTACATTCCTTTGTTCGTAAACAAAATAAAAATAGTCCTTGGAAATCACTGCAGTTTAGACATTTTGTTTATAAATAACGTTAAACAATAGACTATTTCAGCTGATTGGATGATTATTTACCTCCAATAAGCAGCGCCTACGTCATACTTCATTAATTCCAATTGGTAGTAAGCACAGAGATTTCATACATAGCATTTGAAATAAATGATTGTATGTAGTCGGTTTATTACTAAGTTTGCCTGGGTGTAAGTAGTCCAGGGTTCTAGATTTTTGGAAATGGTAAATGAAAGATTTTTGGTAAATGACATACATTGTTTTTTTTTTATCACAAAAAAAGAAAACATTTGCATTAACGAGTTCTTTAAAAAGCATCACAAATGATTATTTAAAAATGAACCATAAATTTTGCTAAACCGCAACAGATCCAAATAATATACATTTGTTTTCTGAATAATTTACTAAAATTACAAATTGACATCTTTAATAAATATTGGAACTCTGCGCGACAGCCATTACAAATATTTTACTACGGAACATCCCCCGCCTAGACAGATTTAACGACCATTATACTAACCACTCTATTTGCAAATAGCTGGCGCGTGTCACCCCCATGAGGTTATGTTTAACCCCTTTGGTTTGTGGTTCCCTTATCGCGTGTATTAGCCGTGCATTGTTAACACAGATAATGAATATAGGGGTGCACCACAAGTGTGATGAATTAACTTTACAACTTTAAATAACTCATGACTTATGATGAATTGATTGCTTCAGAGACCTTCATAATGAGACGATTTATGCTATAAATGGAGAACTGATGATTGTATGCTTCAACATTCTGTTCAACTCTTCGATTACATTGCAATACATCGCAATTTGCCTCCAGTAGCTACGATTTTACATAAACAGTAATGACTTCTAAATGACTGACAGTTTGTATATTTAAAGGATATAGCGTTTCCTAATGTGTGATTTTCTTTGTTTTCTTTTTATTGTGTAAAGAATAGGTTTCTCAAATAGGCAGGTAATATATATTTAGTTATAACGAGCCGGTCAGACTATAATTATAGATCCCGTTCTCATTAATTTAACGAATTATTGCGATAAAGTTTGCCAAAACAAACAAAACCAAGCGATAAATTGTATTTATAAAGTTTTTACTGATGTTGATGAGCTATATTAATGCATTAGCATATATATATATATATATATACTGCAATATACTACAACCGCTTCCCTCTATGAACCATAAAGGAAATTGCGATTCAAGTAAACCTGTGCATTTATATGGTAACGACTTTTGAATCTTAATAACTTAACTAAGGTTTTATACATAAGTCTAACTCTATTGTTTAGTTATTTATATGACAATATTATCACACACGTTATTATTATTGACTAATTATTAAAAGCGCGCGCTAAGATTTCACTAATAATAAATCAGCTGTTAGTTGAAAATACAAAATTACTATAAAATTCACCACAAAGGTTTGAACGCATTCGCACGAGTCGTATTATTTAACTCATTGTTGCGGAGTATAGTAAGGTTTAAGCTTTAAATTGATAAATATGTTAGGAGCCTACGTTGCATGGTTTTCACAATCTAAAGGCGAGTTTCTACACAAAATTCTCCAATTTAAATAACATGGCGTACATTAAACGTCAGTTATTTAAAAAATATAATTATACTAGCTGACCCGTACGGCGTTGCCCGTGGTGGTTGGTATTTTCAGTCTTTTTAACGTAATTGTATTCTTTTTAAGTGTTCAGTCAGTGAGTGGTATTTGGCTTTTTTATATATAGATCTTAAATAATAAAAGCACTATTGTCATAATAATAAAAGATCTGAAATTATGATTTTTGTAACTTTGATACCCCCAAACCCCTCCTAAAATTTCGAAATTATTCATACCCTTTCTTAGCGAGCGCCTATGGCCCTAGAGGAAGCTACATACCAAATTTCATTCCAATCTGTTCGGTAATTTTTGAGAAATCGTGATTTAGTCATTTTTATTCCCCAAACCCCCCTAAAATTTCCAATTTTTTAAAACCCTTTTTTAGTGAACACTTATGACCCTAGAGGAAGATACATACCAAATTTCATTCCAATTCGTTCCATAGTTTTAAAGAAATCGTGATTTAATAACTTTGATCTCCCAAATCCCCCTAAAATTTCGAATTTTTTTAAACCCTTTCTTAGCGAGCGCTTATGGCCCTAGAGGAAGCTACATACCAAATTTCATTCCAATCTGTTCGGTAATTTTGGAGAAATCGTGATTTAGTCATTTTTACCCCCCAAACCCCCTAAAATTTCCAATTTTTTAAAACCCTTTTTTAGTGAACACTTATTGCCCTAGAGGAAGCTACATACCAAATTTCATTCCAATCCGTTCGGTAGTTTTGAAGAAATCGTTTTTAATAACTTTGATCCCCCCCCAACCCCCCCCTAAAATTTCGAATTTTTTCAAATCCTTTCTTAGTGAACACCTATGGCCCTAGAGGAAGCTACATACCAAATTTCATTTCAATCCGTTCGGTAGTTTTGAGAAATCGTGATGAGTGAGTGAGTGGTATTTCGCTTTTATATACCCTACATAGATTTTTAACATTGTTCTGTACAATTTTGCAGTGTTAAACGTTTAAAATGACACTTCGTTTGTACAAATTGGTTGAAAAATAAAGACGTAATAGGCCGATAAAGGAATCCCTTAGCGAACTAATAAACAAGATAGTAGACAAATATCTCACTTAGTATAGTCTACATATTTAATTTATAAATAAAAAACAGTAGAAATGTTGTTTGTTCTAAGAACTACATATGAACAATAATTAGGGCATTAGAATGATTTTCCCCAAACTTAATTGTGTACGCTGATATAACGCAGGGAGTATTCTTAGTAGTTTTAGAAAGTTATTTTGTTTTTGCAAGACTGGAAATACCTATTTTTCAAGAAACGATATATTTAAACCAATCTGTTTTCAGACCCATACAAAAATCAGATAAATAGTATTTTTTTTTGTTTTCCCCAACCGAACCATTCTATTACTAGAATATTCTGCTAGGTTTAAAGAAGAATTTCATTAAAATTAAATTGTTTTTGTTGATCTTCTTCTAATTTTCCTGTGTGTTTAATGTATTAGATATGTTTTTATTTTTATGTGTACAAAATATTTGTGTTTTATTTTCTACAAGATGTACAGTAATTTTGTATACAGAATTAAATTAAATTTATTACCGTTATGATACCAATAAAGCACTTTCATTATTATTATTACATACAAAATGGCGACTTTATTACGGTGCCCATATTTTGAGTGACAAAAACTACCCCATACTATATGTTTTAAATATTATATGTATTAACTGACCTACGCACAGACTTCAAATAAGTGGTTTTTACGTTGACATCATAGGCATTCATATTGTCTTTTATTAAATTTTGTTACCAAACAATATAAATAAAATTGAGCCATTTTGTATTAGTTGGTTTATTTACCCAGAAAAGGGAAAAAATACATAATAATAAATATTTAATAACTGAAATATATACAACCTGATTCAGAGGGATAAAATAAAACCCCCAATCAATCCTAGCTATGAAATATAGAACTCATCGACAACACTTCTCTGTGGGAAGAAGTCAAAGGCCTTGAGCCCACATCCTAAAACAATAATCGACATCGCTGGCCAATTGATTCAATTAATTTGAACAACTTTGCTGCCGAGACAGTCGGCGGGAGACGCATATCAGCATCAATTGGCGTGAATAATTTGCATGCCGTACAAGGCACTACAATTCAGGACACTGGCAATCATTTCGTTTAGATATTTAAATGCCAGAACAGTTCTTTTCAATCGTTTAAATCCCGAACAATTATTTGAATCGGGTCGTACAACGTCAAAGAATTGGAACTAACGGTACAAGCTATTCAGTTCAGTATATTACATGTTTGTTAAAACAGCTGCAGACAATGTTGTTTATAGTAATAATAAATGACCCGGAGCACAACAGCACAGTTCGTATGACGTCAGTCAATCAATAACGGCTTTAATCGTGTTGTTTATGGATTATTCTAAACATAATCCCCAATATAATACCTGGGTTTAGATAATGACAGTTTACCTTCATAAACACTGAACTCTGCGTGGTATCTATAGTGGTGCTGAAATAGATATTCGTGTAACAAGTGGACAATGTGTGGAGTTGGACTTAGGGCATTTCATACACTTGCTGAGAAAGTACTGTACCAATTTTAGTTCTACAAAATGTTGAGTTTTGAACTTTCTTTAAAATGCACCAAGATGTACACAGTTGATGGTGCCGCTCATGTTGTAGCTTTGATGTATCTAGTATTAAGTTCGGTGTATCATTATGTGCCTTTTTTTCATTTCAGAAGTGTCTGTAAAAACCACGACCACTTTCTCAGTTAAAGTTTAGATCCATACTCGATAAATGTTAGTTACAAACATTTAAAGTTTCCAATTTCAAAAATGTTTGAGGTTAAAAAGATACAATAAATAATAAACTACGAAATAGTCGCCAACGCAATCAAACTGATACAGCTGTTCTGTCCTGTTTTACCAACTGCATACTAGAATTACCAAAGCACAAACAGTACAGCATCAAATATTTTATGTAATATTATTAGAGCACAAAAACTATTTTCCCAACAAATGTAGGGAAAATAATAATCCAATTAGAGTTCAACTTAAATCTTTTTACTCCATTCTTTTACGACTAGTGCAGAAATAAGAACAATTTTCTTTTGACGACTGAGCTATTGACATTATTAGTAGACCTATTTAAAAAAAAAATTGTAATTGTATTTAGGTACCGTATATAAAAGGAAAAACTTAAAAAAAATTAAAACAGTTGTACAGAAAGAAGAATGCGAGTTTAATAATAGACTAATAGCAGGTTGATGTTTTTATTTAATTTAGGTTTAACAATACTCTTACTAGAAAACATTTAGATGAGGTGGAAAAGTGTCTTTGATTATTTTCAGCCATGAAGACTTCGTAGAAGAAAATACGCAACCTATTTACAATAAGAACAACCAAATTTATGAATAATAAAAAGCGGCTTATAAGTTCTTTAACCTTTATCGTGCGTGTATAATTTATAATAGCCTATCTGTTAGAAAAACATTAATTCTCAATACAATCAATATAAATCAATTTATTTGTAAACAAATAAATTTATAAAACCCGGATAACAAAAAGGGTTTGTGAACAAAAACAAAACGATCTGGAATAGGGAGACAGAACTTAGGCCTAATACGAAAACAAACGTTAAGTCCAATTGTAAGTGATAAAAGAACAAAGGATAGGGGAAAGCAGCAAAATAAACCCATAAAATTTGTATGGTAAAATATAGTAAAAACAAATCAATACCCTACATTTTGTTGGTATTATTACAGAAAAAATATGTTTACAAGAATGCTGTGAAGAAAATTCATTCCTATAATACGAGAATATTAATCTATTGCACACAACAAAGTTGCCAAAGTTCTTAATTGTTTAGGTAAATAAATATATTTTTCATTTTCCTACAGCTGCTACCTACAGAGTTTAATCAACAACAAGAATACAGTTGTGAATCATGTGGAAGTTTTCCTCATAGATGACACAATCAGGGCATCTGTTATTACGATGGGGTGGCAAAATTAATGCTTGCCCAATTTTTTTTGTCAAAAACCAGTCCTAACTATCACAATCAGCTGTCGTTTTTATTGTTAATTAATTGAGCACATTTTAATATAAGAACATATAAATTTGAATCGGTTTACAGTTATTAAATTGTGTAATACGTTTGCCTGGATCTTGTTATGCCGGCTTTAAGTGGTTCGTCCAGATGTCTTTATTCCAAGTTCAACAAACACATCCATAAACAAAATGTGTTTGCTTAAAACATCCCGACTTTCATTGTTATTCATATTGAAGCTAGTTGAAATTGCTAAGACATGTGACCTTGAATAAACCGTGACCGGAAGTACGAAATGCAAAGCGTTTTGTCAAATTGTTTTCTACCGGAAGAAAAGTTCGTGACTTGCAAGAGATAGTATCGACACTTTGTGTGTAATGACTAAACATTCCACTCACACGCAGTTTGTTTACTCATTCTTTATGATGACTGTCTGGCGACTTCCATCATCAAACAAGCCGAAAAGTAATGAATGGTCTTGGTGGCAACTTCATTCTTTGATCAGATGTACTGTACTAGACTTGGTTGGATTGTTGTAGGTTTTTAAAGGCATTTAGGCTATTTATTTATCTATCAGCAGGCTTCCATTTTCATTTACGAAAGAAGCTAGTAAACGTATCTAAAATTTTAAACTAAACTTAATTTAAAATAAATTCATCTAGTTGATTATATACTTCAGTGGGACACAACTATGAACAAAAAAATGCAAGACCTTACAAGAAGGCTTCTGAATAGAATAAGAATAGTTAAGACACTAAATATTTTTAATCTTGATTGGTTTGGTTTTTTAACTAAAAACTTGTCAAATACAAACTTAAGCCAAGTGATCTAAACAGTTTGGATCCACATTTCTTGTAAAAAAATCGTTAGTACTATATTTTTCAATATAACCGTTGACCAATATGTGTAGGCCTACTTCAACCTCCAGAGAATACAACCAAACAACAAATATGGCAAAACCAGGCATACCAAGATCATAAGAAGTTCTACTTCCAACAAGATTTTACCCTTACCCACAATGCCATTTATGTGAGTGAATTATTTGGTCAAGGATTTTCGGTTGATGCATAGATCGTAGAGGGTCAATTTAGTAACCAGCAAGATCTCCAGGTCCGACACCAATGATTTGTTTTACTTTTTGGTTGTGTTCATGTTGATGACATGAGCCAATATAATAAAATAGTGAACCTATGAAGTGAAGGATATTTGAGTGAAAAATTTATATCACAAGCGAGTGTGATCGGTGCGCTGAAGTCCAACAGTTTTGACGATTAAAACATTACTTGTAATGCTGTCGTTTTTTTGTAAGTCCTTACGGTTTCTTCATTATAAATGAAAATAAAACTTAAAAAGTGCTGTTTAATTTTTATTTGTATGTTTATAAGTGCACCTACTTTTGAGCTTCCTGTTTAAATAAATTGAAATATATATTATAAAACTCCAAACTGAAGCCAACCGGAGATGCTCCAGTTAGGTCATGTAATTCTTTTATCGTATACACAGGACTGTACAACACAATATAAACTTCTGAAATTAAACCTATAAAAATGCAACAGTCCTGTCAGCCCTTCCTCAATACGTTCCGCTTTGTTGCAACTTTAAATCGAGCGTGAACTGACGAGTCACAGCTCTCTGTGCATACCCTACATCTAAAGTACGCCTCAATGTTTTCCCAAAAACTGGCTGGAGTTCTATTAATTTTGTATTTTTGTATTTATTTTTTCACTGTTAATTTAGGATGTATTTTAAATGCAAACAACAATTAGAGAATAATACCACTACATAATAACAAATGCTAAGCTTTGAGTAGAATTGTTAATATCCTATCTATTTTTGTATCTTACAGACAGACATTGGAGTGTTTCCAGTTTTGCCTCAGACCTAAAATAAGAATTTTATTTGTGGGCGTGTCGACTCGTGCAGGTATATTTGGGAGACCATCAAATTAAGTTTTAGTGGTTAATATCTTAAAACATCGCCCCAGAAAGACATCTTTACTCGTGTTTAGGAACGATTATAATAAACCTTCTTGTAATGTTACAATCGTCTTTATTTTTAATAGACTCAATCTTCTATTTCACAAGACTAACTAGATGCAAAGTAACAATTTTGAAACCACAATTTAAACTGCTGTTGATCTTTACAAAGATCTTAAATTTAATAAACACAAATTTTAACAATTTATAGGAGTTAGTAGAAACACACATGCGATAACTGCGACTTCATACGCAAGGATTCGGTTATTATAGGTTCGAATCTAGCTAATAGATTTTCTGTGAGATATTCCACTCTTCGCCTTTAGAACTAACTGAGCACATAGTGAGGAAGTTAAGGGGAAATTAATCATACTTTTTGTAAAGTACAGAGCAATAGACCAGACAAACTAGTACGATTTCGACCCGAATAAATAAATTTTTGCCTACAGCTCAGATTTGGATTCAGTTTTCTGCATCTTGTTCAGAAAAATACCAGAAAAAATTCTACATATGACTAGTTTCGGGAGAAGACGGAAAAGCATCGCGGGTGCATAAAGTGCATATTTTTTTTCAAACCTCTAAAATTGGGGGGCGCTGATCTTATTTCTGACCATACGAAATGCCCCCAGTGTTGACTACTAACATCCTAAACAAAAAGGAAACATTCACCAAATAAAGCGGAAACGGTCCAAGTTCTCTGTTTTGGATAGTTTATGTATCAAAACATGAATGGAGGGAGGGACAATTCACTTTCTGTTAAAGACACAAATATCAAATGTATGACATATTTCTTAATAAAGTTATTTGTTTCGAGTCTGGTCAGCCCTACAGTTCCGGTTGTAGGGTGGCGGTGCATTAGAGAATTGATCGCCGTCCGTCCACCCCTTGGCCAGTCTAATGCAAAGCAAACTGCATCCAGGGAAGGGGACCATTAACCACTTTTGGAAATTGTATCAATATTTCATCCATTTGCGGACCCGAGAAAAGACACAACGATAAAATAATTGAATAAAACATGAAATATCTTAGGAATGTTTTATGGTTGTGGAATTTGCACAAGAAACAAATAAAAGTGAAAACTTGGGACTTAGTACAGTATTTTTATCACCTTATGTTTTATATTAATTGTTGTTTTATGGATTAAAATATTTTAATATTTCACTTTACAGTTGGTTGTTTACTTCATACATCGTCTGTTGCTTCTAATGTCCCTTATTGTTAAACACATTAAAAGCCTGGCAAACGTAATGCAAGACAAACTAACGAAAGATTTTTGAACTAATATTATTCAAACTAATATTATTATTTCATATTGACGTTTTTATAAAGACAACAGGTTCTTGAGCGCATGCGCACTGTGTAAGTATATCCAGCTAGATGTCTCACATAGTACGTCACATTGTATGACGTCAGATAGGACTGTTGTCAAATAAAGCACTCTATTATTACTTGTACGCTATGAACAAGTAGCAAATTAATCAACAACTGAAAGTTGCCTAAGATTATGAAAAGAATAAGTAGCTAAATAAACTGACCTTGATTACTGGTACATTTATCGACTTGCCCATTACGCTTTCGTGCAAAATCTTACAGCCCATTATATAAATTAGGTATATTTGAATAACGAATAGAGATGAAAACATTCAAGTACACTTGTAGTAGGCACTTGTAATAGAACGATGCAAAACAATACTATCCCTAACATTATTTACCACTTTAAAAAGTTTAAGTTAAGAATAACGTAAGTATGCATAACGAAATCAATATTTAAATGACTAATTGGCATCATTTTAACCAAACAAGGTAAAAAATCGTTTTCCTTGAATCACAGAGTTATAAACTGTTAAAACAAGCAAGGCCAAGGTTCATTGTTGGACAAAACTTACTCAGCAACGCTGTGCTTCCGTACAAGGACAAAAATGCACGGCTTGCACATTCCTTCGATAAATACATACCTCGCCAAATCGGGAGTTTTCAAACTTTGTTCGCATTATCTCAGCTGATGTAGATTTTGGACTTTAAGTTAAAGTACGTCATTCTTACATAAGGAAGGGTTGAGTTTAATCACAACTATCCTTGGCGATTTCATTTTAAAACCACTTATTTAAATAAAACTTAAGACCACGGATTGCATTTGTTGTTATTTTTTTAAAACTAACTCCATTTGTATTTACAATTCATCTTTATTTCTTTCTAAGTAAATGTTGCGACACTGTATTACACTAACATTGTCATGTTGGCAACACCTTCATTGAGATGTTTCATGTATATACTCAAACATTAAAGTTTATATAACAACATGGAAGAAATAACTTACGGCGCCGCACTTCGCCAGAAGTGTTGACACGCTCCCACTATGAGGCCTTCATCTTAGTGTTTTTAACATTGATTTTGTACTGGTTACTGAATATTTCGACTTCTTCCGTGATGGACAATCTTCAGTTCTCTTTCTCCAAAACTAAGTTGAAAACTAACAAGTATTAAAGGTTATTATCCGTAACACTTTGTTTTGAATGCGTTGAAGCACTTCCAAGCTTATGTTACTGGCCAACCGCCAAACCTACATTTTCTAATCCATATGTCCAGACTAGATTTAGGATAAATTATTATATTTATCCTAATTTGTGTAGGCCTAATTTATTTTGAAGATTTAGTTGCATTGTTTATCAAATGTCCAATACAAATTGTATTGTTGATTATAATTTTTTTTTTTTTTGAAAAGTGTATTTTTCGTGTGAGGTGTCAGTCCCAATGTAATTTTGTATCATTTTTCTGAATCAGTTGTCGAAGGATAGGTCTACGGTTTAATGTAAAGATTACGTGTACTGATTTTACCATATTTTTTAAATACCTCTAGTAAATTTTTAATGCTCTCAATTATAATGATACAATGAACAACGAAAACGATTTCTTTAAAAAGTTTAGGCCTAAGGATTACTGTCAAATACGATGTGAATAATAAGTACTGTATAAAATAAAAAATCTTTTGATTTAAAATTCTTGTGGAGGACAAGTTTCTTTAAGCCTATTTCATTTTTGTAATATAGCCTATTTACTTCAAGAAGTTCTTGCAAAAGCATTGCGATGAATAATTTATTACGATTGAATAATGTATTAATCAGTTCTCTTTTATGTTTTTCTTCAATAAATTATTGTTCAATTATAATTATAGATGTCCCTGGACATAATAGCTGCTTATAATGTGCACTTAGTGTCAAGTCCATATTAAAATGTATACATCTTGAATAATTAGTCTACATTCAAGACGACACATTTAAGATGTACAGAGGACGTTCGGTCCTGAAAGTGTTAGTATTGCATCGTCTAGAAATATAGCAAACTATTTAGAACTAATTTAATGTGCTCAAATAATATTTCTAGAGAGAGAGGTTTGAAACCTATGTTGTAGCTGCGATTATTTAAACATAAGAAATTCTTATTATCACACAAGGCCTAACTATACTGATACTGTAACGAGGACAGTATGTATGTGTATGTTTACTGTCAACTACATTTACGATTTTAATGAAACTTTTACTTATGTATTTTATATTGTTTCTGTGTATTTTTGACTTACTCTGACTAAACCGTTAAAAACAAACTAAACAGTAAACTGAAGAAATGTCCGCAATATAAGATCTATAATAAATTCCGCACCAGTAGCCTATATATATACAGGGTGGGCCATAAGTCACTTGACAAAAATGCATTGCGATAGTAAGTATTAATTCATGATTAACTTATTAAGTTAATTAATTACAAAACTTAATCAACTAAAAAGGTGCTAACTTCAACATAACTCAAACATAACCTCAAAACAATACTATTGTTTTGTTGTTACAGCTGACAGGTTACAACTAGAGTCAAATTGTTACTGAGTGACTGCTAGTGTCAAGTGACTTATGGCCCACTGGATATCTTACAACAACCGTTTTCATCTTACCACCAGAACATCAGTGTACAGCTAGCTATATGAAAGCGCCATTTTATGATTGTATTTAAGTCAGCTGAATAGTATTAGTAGAAGTTAGTGGAATTTATATTTTTCTTTGTACGATTTTTGGTAAATAAGGTAAATACTATTATTTATAATGTAGTGTAGGTTGTGCATTGAGTTAGTTTTGTTTGAGTTTAACCCAAAACAATTCTGATTCAAATTAAACTTTCAATAATGTGTTAGACTTTAAGCACTCTCTAATGTAATTATGTTAACTATGAAAATGAGTTCGTACTCGCAAAGAAGTTGTTGATAACTTTGTTATTAATTTGTAAACTGAAATGAATGAAAATCGTGTTCACTAAAGAGTTAAAGTTACAAAATAACTGAGAAAATAAATTTTCTTAGCTATTGAAAGAATTGTAAGAAACGATTTTACTAACTATTTTTCCTTGTCTATAGGTCTAGTGAAATTTGGCATTGAATTAATCAAGCAGAAAAGTATCGAAAACGCATAGAGGCGACTCTTAGTATAAAACGCCCTTAAAAATAAATATAAAGCTACTACTAATTTCTGTATAAACAAAGTGTCATGCAGTGCAGTAATGACTAAATTGGACTAATACATGTTTCTAATAACGACTTCATCACATATTCAGTTTTTTCAACGCCCAGCATCAGAACGTAGATAGACATAATGGAGCTGTGGGGGAAGTTGGTTTTATATTTAGACAAACATTCCAGACTCCAGCGTGGGACTTCAAGTTAGTTTCAAGTGCTGGAGCGAACTTTTTTACCACCGTTATAGGCTAATATCATTTACATACTGGTGCAGCGACGCTAAATGAGAAAAAGGAAGTACACTAATGTTAAACACAAACACATTTGGCGCATTTACTTACTGTCTCAAAATTAATTTCGTCATAGGCTATAGCCTACTTATCATTTTGCGGTAAATAATGTTCTGTTTGATAAATTTCAAGTTATAATTAATTGATGATGATAATTAGTTTTTCAACAAAGGAACACAAGAGGAGACGAGCAATGCTAACGCTTGTGTTGTATATAAGCACTTTTAACCTGCACTTTGACTATTTATGAAGTTGAAAAAATATTTTACAACCAACAGTAACAGAACATGACGCTCAAGGGTACTCTCTAAAATGAGTCGCAAATGACCAGGATGAATTAAATACAGCGTGTTTAAGATTATTTGATGACGAGATTCAATATTGGCGAAAACAGCAGAAACTCAGGCGATGTTAATAATGCTAAAAATACATTTTAAGTATGAATTGCTATACTTAGGGTTGTGTAAAACCAGGACGAAACAGTAAAACATAGAGCCATCTTACATTTTACGAATCATTCGTCTAATTATGAAAATTTAGCATTTCGAATGCGGGTATTTGTTCACAAATATATAAACTATGATTATATGGATGAATAACACAATTTTGTGTTTAAAATAAAGCGACATCATAACGACTTTTGTTTAACGGATTATTCTGAAAGTTTACTATTGTATACGTATTACCATTATAAAAATAATATTGCCATTTGCAATAGTGTAATTAATTGCTTACAAGCGATATTCTAGTTACTGTTACAGTGTCTTCTGGTGGATTTATGCACCATTAACTCGAGTGGTATTGAACACCCTTCACACATAACCGCCATAACTAATTTATGGAAATCAATTGTATGATTTTGCTATTGTTATCTGACATAGTAATAACAATATGGTTTATTTATTTACTAGTAAGCCCCCGTGAAAAAGCACAAGCTGATTAATCAGATACACACAATTTAAAAAACAAACTATTTACAAACAACATTGGCCTACTTGTCTAGGCCTACCTAAACATAACCCCAAACTGTAATCTACACTGGGTTTGTTCACGGATACTAGAATACAGAATACTAGAATTGTATTCTAGTATCCGTGGGTTTGTTGTACTCACTCGTACACTCTGAGACAAAACCTTATTGCAGACAATTTTGTTTTGATAAATATTTAATACACTGGTGACCATTTATGATACTAGTGAGGTTAGAATGTAAATTACATTGTATTCGTATACTGAGTACATGTTATGGTCGATGGAATTTATACGTCCTAAGTCGGACAGAAAGGCTAAGTTATACGTAAGTTATCGAGTTTGATTAATTACATGAACAGTTCACGTAATTTTAACGTATCGATCTAACGCCTAAACACTAATGAAAATAAATCTATAGTTAATAAATTTGTACACGAAATGTTTTTCATTATCAACTTAAAAGTCGTTCTGATCAGTCGTGACCAATTGACTAATATGCGGGTTCATTAATTCAAGTGTAAATTGTAAGTGTTACAAGTTCTGTATACATTTGTTTGTTTGTTAATATAATAAATGGTTAAAACTTATGTACAATTAATAAGAATTCAAAGATTGTATTAAATCATTAGGCTAGCCATATTTATTTCTACTCATAACACGGGTGACGGGAGTCTTAGCTTTTAATTCATAAGATCAACCTACTCATTGTGCTTCTTTTAGGGTTCCGTACCTTCAAAAGATCACTAGTTTGTCTGCCAGTAAGTCTGTCTGTTACAATCTAATCCAGAACTGACAAACGTACCACAAACTCATTTGGCATAGTTATAAAGCAAATTACCCCAATAATCCGAAATATAGAATGAATTTCGAGAAATTAAAGTTAGGTACACCAAAAAATAAATATTTTATGATAGAATATTGTCGTTTGAAAGGATTTTAACGATTTGGAAACTATAATTTTGTGATTTTATGAAATTTTCCCGAAAATGTTGTTCAAAACCACATTTTGCCCCTTTATTTCCGAAAGTGCTGCTGCTGAAATTTTTAAAAAAGCCGTCGTATTAGAGGCACTAATACATACAGTAATTACAGGAAACGGATGCGAACATTAGTAGATTAGAAAAGAGATGAAAAATTATTTTGCGTTCAGAAGCGTTGTTATTAGGCGTAATGTAATTTTTGGAAATACAGAACCATTGACGCACGAGCCTTCTTCGGTTTATTTATTTTCCTTCGACAAGTACCTACGTCAAATATTCTGCTTACGTCGCGTCGTCGAAACACTCAAGTGGCTTTATTCAGTATACCTACTTTCTCATTTTAAAAAGAAACTTTACCGCCTATCGCTATCTTAGAACATTAAATATTAACCTAACCAGTATGAAAAGTAACCATTTTGTAAATAGAACGGTAGGTTCAAGATATGTATGTATTAAACACGACCTCGTTTACAAATACATCCGCTTCCCACATAACCTGTTTACCTGCTCTTAAAAAATGTTGCTTTTGAACACAATTCGCGAGTCAGAATTTATAGTAACATTTAATTTTGTCGTACACTATGCAATACAATATATACATAACAATGAAATGTTCAAACAAATCAAGGCTTTTGTAAAGAAATTAAGTTTTAAATTATTTAAACCAAGGGTTAATTATTATGTACGCTTCCCATCCGACACACCAGGTGAAATAAGTCACGGGATGATTTAGTAACTTTTTAACAAAACATCCAGATGTATAACACTTTGCTTATCGGTATTATGGATTGAATGTTTAGTCAGCAACCTGCTTCTACCAAAGGGGGACGGCCCACCAGGATACTAAAGAGAATGTTTGTGGCATTCTATGACAAATTTTACACTTTTTTGAACGCGATATTCTTTCCTCAGAACTATGCCGCCAACCAGACCTCAAAAGGTAAACGTATAGCCTACAATTATAAATACGATAGTTACTAATACAGCTGCAACAACAGGGCATCGGCCGATTTTTATTTTCGCACCACAGAAAATCATGGGTTTTAAAGGGCTTAAATTTGATGTATCAGAAGCCAATGTATCCATTAAAAATTTTAGAGATGGGGTGGTAGGAGGGAGAGGGTTGTTTAAAAATTTGTAAATAGGTTTCCTAAGATTCCCCCTGACGGTAATACCTAAATTCCGACATCAACCTTTAAATCTTTTCCGTCTTTATAATAATGTAGTAAGTTTTCAAAAAATTACCTTGTATATAACTACTTCCTATAAGAATAAAGTAAACACATTCAGGCCTACTTTTATGATTTTTAGCGAAGCTTGTTTTTAAAAGGGAATGCGGTAGTTTACAATTATTTAAAAACCGGTTACTAATATAAAACAGAGAGCAAATAATGGATTAAAAATTGTATTTATAGGATACTACTATGAAAAAACTAAATAAATAATGAAAATAAATAAAAATTCACTAAGAATGATTAAGTTTTAAGTAAAACGCTGTAAATGTGTTTACGTACATTAAAACTACTAAAATAATATAATACATACTTCAACACATTGGAAGGGAAATAAATGAGACTCTGGTACCTTTGGTTATAGAGAGCTCTGCCAACTACAAATTGTAGACAAAACAAAGTCAAGGTTAAATTAACTGCGATTTTGCGGACAGGGTTTTCCAAGCCGAAGCCTGCATTCTCCCTTCTGCTGAGTCAAGCTGTTGAAATAACTTATTGCAGTTTCAAGCAGCCCCACGTCCATTGCTTGAGTAAATATTGTCTCCCCTAACAGCAAATAAATTCAATACAATTCTGAGAAAAGCGATGTGTCTGAGTTTGACATAATAACATCATGCTTTGACATATGATAGGCTATATAGTGAAAGGATCGGAGTACAGTACTGAAAGGATATCACGATATATCTTATAAAACTAAGACAGATGTGTTCAACAATCGAGAAACATTAACTTAAGTTAGGCCTACACGATTCACGCTATGTGCATTGCACCTGTGTTATCGTAGATTACAAAACATTGCGTGATGCAGATCGTGCAATGACACGCTTGTGAATCCGAGAAGATGACGTGTTCTTCTAATGCTAATTGAAATTGTAAAACAAGACACGTCATTTGTAAACTTAAACTAGGCCAAATTATTTCGAAAAAGCGAAAGAGTAGGCTACATTCAACCTACAAAACCTCGCTGCACATAAATCATAGTAACAAAAGCGTTAAAAGTTCTATAAAGAGTAAGCCTAATAGCTGATATGAAATATCTGATTGATTTGTTTATTAATGACAATTATGTGTTTTGTTTGGTGTGGAGAGGGATAAAGACGCACAATCTAGACACTTTGAGCGTTAATAAAGCTTTAAAAAATAAATATTAAACAAATATAAATTATTAACAAACAGTAAACGAAAGAAAACAATCTAAAGTTTTCAGAATTAAAACTTAAGGACTTTATTTCGCAGAGCTGGATCTGTGATCTACAACCCCTGAGAGAAGGGCGCACGACTACCAAAAAAACTTTTAATCATTCACACATTTAAAAAAAACATAATCCTTCCAAATGAGAATATGGCAGACAGTAGGCCTACTAACACTTTATTTTTGAATAATTACTTTCAAATTTAATATGGACTAACGTACCGTTCTTAAACTGAGTGAAGTTCCAGTTACTGAAAAGAAAATATTAGCGCATCATAAATTGTTCAGTTTAAAAACATTAACTATATTTAAAAAGATTTGTCTTGCAATTTTAAATGTAAATTTTTTTAAATTATAATACCTCTTTGAAGTATTTTATGTACCTTATTTACCTTAGCTTTTCTTTGTGTATCTTTTTTATAGTTTACTTGAATTATTTTACTATATATAGTTTCACTGTGATTGTTAAATAAAAGGTACGCCTTTACAAAGTCCAACCCAGTTTTTGAGATCCTGTATTGGTATTACAGTATTCCGACATATTTAGTTGACCTTTAATAATTTGAGTTTGCAAATCGGAACGCTTTTAAGGATTTGTTATTTTTAAATATCCTGTTTCTATTGGTTGATAATATTTGGGTTTTAAATTACCAAATTATGTAGGCCTATTTGGTTTATTTTTAGTACACTTTCATGTTTTTATACATAACGGGAGATACTGAAAAATAATTTCCTAATAACATTTTAATCTTAAAAGGAAGTCTGAATAAATTGGAGAACGGGAAGCAGATGGTTCGACCTATTTTTCTTTCGTCCTTTTGTTCGCGTCGTTTCAATAGTAGGCTTTCTTTTCACTATCTTATTAGTTTCCCTTTCACCACTATCTAACAAAGCACAACAAACACATTACATGTGGTTTAGATTAGAAAAGAAATATAATTGACTAAACAAATAATTGAAGTTATTTTTTCGCATGTTAAATCCTTTCTTCCTCCACATACATCCCCCCCGCGCCGCCACACACACAACACAAGTAATACAGAATAAAAATAAACTGCATGATAGACTTACCCCTAAACAAAACCTACTTAAATATTAGAGATAAAATTCAAAATTATTTAAAGCTGTTATTAATGCCACTGAGAAATAGCCTACATCTTTCCAGTTTAGATCTTAACTCGTTCATCTTTCTTCTATTCATTAATTAATTTTATAATATGGGTTAACTTTACTTTTGGAGGTAATTGCTTACATAACCATTAATATCTAATAGCTGTGAAGAACTTCTCTAGGAATGTTTCTCATGACTACCCATTATACGGACAAATAAATAACAACAACAACAACAAAACTGTACCGATAAAAAAATTATTTTATGACTACCGTGGTTGTATTTATACTCAGTTGTGTTTTATTCGACACAAATTTTTATCAGATTTATCGCACATTATTTACCAGTTCTCTCACAAAATTTGACGATGAATATGACTAGAATCTAGAGGATAAGAGGGTTCCTTCCGCCCAGTGACATTTAGGAAATTTTGTGCAAATCTGTGCAGAAAAAACTAACACAAAATTGTAAAATTGTCCTTGATCATAGAAATTGGCACTCTTAGAAGAAACAGAAGTTACCTTCTTATATTTTAGTATAGATTTGTTGTACTTATTTAGAATACTGTAGGCTACTATTGATTTATTATTTTTATTCTGATTCATCTGGTATGTTATTCGTTTCAACACTTTTCTTAAACCATTTTTGTAAACTATGCCAGTTGTATTCATATAATTTCATAACAAGCGCGACAGGAGAGACAAAGTAATGTAAAAAACTAAAACACGAAACATTAAATTCAGTTTTTGATCTCATTAAGAAAGGCTTAATTACGAACAGTGGTTAATAGATATGAAAACTAAATATTGATAATATTGCAGCTCGTGCCGACAAACTTGTTTCCTATTAGGGGGCGAGCAGGTCCCGGTTTTTGGTTAGCTTGTGATTATACACATTTTACGCGTAAACGCAATGTGCGGTGACAAGATATTGACACATTGCAATTATTTCCATGTAGGAATGTCCGGATTTCTAGTTCTAGTACGATTTCTGAAAGTAATACTAAAACAAGTATCGCGAGCAAAATATGTAGTCGAGAAATCGCGTTTATGTCGGTTAAATGTTATTTGTAGTAACATAGCCTTTATTTGGTGAGCCTACTTTATAAATGTGTGTGTTGTAACTAGAAATTCAAATTTCAAAGTTGCTATGAAAGTGTGTTAAAGGTTTATTTAAAATATTTAATAAATTACATTCGTTTTTTCTGATATCATCTTTCTTTGTTGTCAGCTGTAAGGTCAACATTCTTTCGAAATCACCTGTAAGGAATATGAAATTATATTTATTTGTAGTAACTTCACTTAGTAGCTTTCTAGTTATGAAAAAGAACATAATTTATTTGTCTCGTGTCTTCTTTATTACTAGTTAATGATAATACATTACAATGTCGACATTTTCAGAAGTTAATTTGTATTTTATATAAAACCGGAAAGCATGTAAGAACACTGCATAGTTTAGCAAACGAGTAGCAGCCATGAGAGAAATTCCGCTTTTCTCATCAAATATGTAAGTAAGCTGTTTATGATCTGTAGGTATATAATGTAAAATTATGACAAAATATAAAATGTTGTTCCAGTAAACGAGAAAGCAACCGCCGACGCCGGCGCATCACTCTATAGCCGTATCTAAACACTGTAATTTCTTGCAGCTGAGCGTTTTGCCTCATTTAAAACCATTTATAAATCCATATTTTATAATGGAGCATGGAAAAAAAACTGAATATTCTTTATAAAATTGCGGATCCGGCTTGAGATTCACTTTTAATTATAAATTGTGTATTGTGTAAAGGAAACAGTTCGAATTTGGTTCTTAAAAAATATTAATTACGTGACAAATGAAAGGGATTTAAAAAAATGTGAAACGCAAAACGGATGCGTATTGGGACTGTGGTTAAAATGAGACCTTGAAAACAATTTCATGATACAAAATTAAAAAAAAAAAAGGTTTAAGATTTAACATTGCTCTTACGGGATAAAAATCCAAGATGGCCGCCACTACAGCAGACCCTTAACAGCAAATGGCAAGACCTTTGGCGATCACACTGTTCTTCAATTCTGTCGATGTCAATGTCCTAGAAGCTAAAGAATTGGACGTTCTGATCCATTATCATAGAAATATGAAAAAAATAAGTGAAATACCGTACTGACTGGCATCTGTAGCCAATATGAGTTTTAATGTTTTATAGAAATTAGCAAGAATGCGATAGATTTCATTTTCATTTAATATTAATGAATGCTGTTTCGCATTTCTTCATTCATACATATTTTTTGTTTGCTTTCGTAAGTTGTGTTAGTGCTTTTCATTAATATTATTAATGAATCTTCGATAATAGTTGATGAGACCCAATAGCCTACTTGACGAATTTCATGAACTTTCCGTGGACAAGGTATATTGTCAATAGCTTCGGTTAATTTTTCTATATCTAAGATATCCTTTACTAGTGATTTTATAGCCCAGGTATCTACTTCATCAACTATAAATCGTGACTTTTCTTTGATAGTTTTCATATTGTGGTGCTTAAATTGTTGGAATAATTGTTTAAGGCAGTGAAAGTGACGACCATCTGTTGGTGCAGATACAATAATATCGTGGTAAAACACTTCTATTTCCTCAATACCATCTACTACTTTCTCCTTAACCTTTTGTCAAATATTTGGAACAGATGATACTCCAAAAGGTAACCTGTTAGACTGGTAAAGTCCAGGATGAGTATTTATTATAAGAAATATTTCATTATTAATAGCTTGAACCATTGTATCATCTTTATCAGCTCTTTATACTTTGCTAGAACCCTTCAACTTCATCAATTGTATTAACTGCTTCACTAATTAAATTTATAATTTTTGTGTATTTCTTAAACCTAATATAAATTTATTACGAAGTGCAGTACTGTAAAAAGTAAAAAACGTCTATAGCCGAACAGGTGCCTTAATGCAGGATCACAGTACTGATGGTATCTTCACTTCATCAGGCGGTGGTGAAATAAAATTGTTTAAAACTTGTAGAATTATTATACAAGGTATCCGAAGATATGTCAAGTTGGAGTCAATCTCGTGAAATACCAAAAGCTTGTTGACCAATGCAGTGTTATTACTATTGTGTTACTTTCTTTTATCTTCCGTTGTCTCATTAAATTCAAAAGCTACCGGTAGCCTTTGAACAAATCTTGGCCATGGTTCAATATTTTTAATCAAATATATTAGTATATTTTAAGTTCAACTATAGTCCTCGTCACAATAATTATTGTAATGTGTTGTCATTAACTAGTCAACTATTGTTGACAATTGTAGAACAGAAAAAACGCTGCCAAACATAACTTTTCATAAATAGAATATTTAAACAACAATTTCTAGAAACACCAGAAGAGTTATGAAAATAGAGCCACAACAACAAAATTGTATTGGATAGGGTGACTCATAGTATGATGAATTTGAGGCGTCTTGACCATTGGAATGACAATAAACCAATTGTTCACCTCCCTTCCATCTAGAGAGGAGGGCTGAAACAGGGCGTTGTATAAAGGGCAACAAATAGAATAATCTACTCAAAGATATAAGGCTATATCTAAATTTGCTGAAATACTATACAATTTTAGTTATATACAATAAGAACTCCTTCATAATAATATATTATACAGTAACATAATTAATGTCGAGTTGCTTCGAATTGCAATACAATTATTATAATTGGATATTCGTCCAGATAACTACCGTATGCCAGAGTAACTTTTAGTTACATTTTCCGCACTGATAGTAATTTGTGGTAGTAGTGGAAATGATTTAATCAAAAAATAAAATATAAATAAAATAAAAAGTTATTGAATTCAAATTTGACCTTTCAAAATGATTATTCACTAAAAAATGGATTAAATGCTATTCTCTATGAAAAGCCCGACAAAAGACGACGCGATTGTTTAGGGAAAAGTGTTAACTAGATGAAAAGATCAAGGGACAAAAGAAAGCGAAGTAGGGAGCGATGTTATCTGTGACCTTTCTTCCCCTCCGTCAAAGCAAACAAATTAAAACAAGGCTGGGTATTAAATTCCTACACGTGTTTTACAGACAGAAATATAACCCGCCGTCGCTTCTGCGCTGCTCTTGTTAGTTTTAGGAAAAAATTCAGTTAAACTAATATTATCTAATGTACAGTATTTAGGTATTTCTGTACTAGAAATCGTCTAGAAATTTGTTTTTGCAAACTTTGAAAACGTATTGCACAGCTAAAAATGGTTAACAAAAATGTGCAAATTACAAACATAAAAGCAAAATAAAAACGTATTTGTGTGTCATTGAATAAGTTTGTATGTGTAACTAAACCTCATTTATCCGAACATAATAATATGTCAAGACTGATTACATTGCATAGCAGCAGTAATGAAATATCATTGTATATTTGCAGATATTGTTAAAACTAAATGTTGAACAGCAGTTGAGAATTCTTAACGAAATTCAAAATAATTTGTGTTGGAAAATCACAAAAACTTTTTATTTTGTCAAATCCTGATTCGAGTAGGTTTTAGAGTATACTAATTTTCTTCGACTGGGTTAAGTGGAAACTTTGGGAGTTTAGCATAGGCCTAGGCTAGCTTAGAAATGTCGTTGTGGAGCTTTTTCACCTTTTAAAATTTAAATGATTAAAGGAAAAAAGCCATAGATTATGAATAAATCTAAGCCTAACTTATATTATACTTGGTTTTAACTTACAAGGCTTCAGAATTTGCTATAATATAGATATGCTTGATTGCTTCAAACCCAAATAAAAACACGCTAATGTAGATGAAATATTATAAACGTTAATATTATTAGGTTAAATTACATGGTTTTTGTGTGGAAGCGAATTTAGTTGCCTTTCGACATTTTATTGAAGCTTTTCGTATTGGGGATGATTTATAATAAGAGCTAGGTACTCTTTAAAATTTGATCGATTACAATGAGATTTGAAATGTTTATACTACCCACATATATCATCTGAACTGCTAAGTAAAGTTACACGAAAACTGTTCACTTTCTGCTGATAAAGGATACAATCAAAAGTTAGTGGAGAAAATACTAAAATTTACAAATACTGTAATTTCGAAGAAAATATAGGTCAATAAATAGTAAAAACATTTTATTTCGTTGGTAAGACGATGTTCAGTGCTGTTGAAATGATCAGCACCCCCATGCTGCTCCTTTTTAATTATAACCCCTGTTACATCGTAAGATTAATAATTTCATTTAAACGTTATATTTTATTTACAATCTTTGAGGTTATGGTTATTTTTATACCTTTATTAAATTAACTTTTGTATTACTTAAGACGTCAAAATATTTGTGTGGACGAAGGAAGGGTTTCTCGTTTAAAGCACGCAGAGGTCTCCCTTAGCATAAAATGTATTGTACACTTATAAATAGAAATCTTATGTAAGTAAAACGTAGCACTATTTCAAACTATAGCTAGCACAGGCTATACAAATAATTGCATACTACTACCGAACTTTCACACAGACACGTCGTTCACAATAAATAATTTTCATAAGTTAACGACTTGGTGAAAAAAATAAAATGTCTATTGCACTCGCAAAATTTTTATATTGGGAGAAGTAATATTCTATTATACTTAAAAATTGAAACTTTTGCTTTTATTTTGATATTTATCTTTATTACAGATATACCGCTGTTAATATAAATAAAGTAATTTAACGAGCCTTTGTTACATTAAGTTAGTTTTGTTGTATTTAACAACAATTTTAAATATCAAAATATACGGATTGGATAATTTCTTACTTCCAATATAAACACACCATTGGATACTTTATAGTTTATACGAAGGTCGTTACTAAACTATAAAGCAAACTTCATTAAAATCCGTTACGTCGTTTAGTCACTATAATTACAATTCTGTCACTCCTAAGAACTTACGCTTCAATAAGTTTTCTCGTGTTTAGTCTATAAAGTGGTAGTTCTAAGAAATACATTATTGTAACAAATAGTATCGCTCATTGACAAAAAGTATTTTAAAATATAAGAGTGAAAAACCACAATTTGTTCAACTGTTCTCTCCAAAAAGGTAGAAAACTTGAACAAAGTTAACATGTTTATTTTTTAATAATTTTTTCTAATTGACAAATTTTAATTAATTGTGTTGTAAAATATAAAAGAAAAAACTCAATTTCTAAATGTCAGAAAATTATTGTATCTTCATCTTTGTTATGATCAGCTTACCTGAAATTCGATTTCTAAATCACTTATTTTGTTTATGCAAATGTCCAAAATTAAAAATTGGCTTAGCATTTTAATATATGAAATAAGTTAACGTCTGGACAGAATGACTTTATATTTCTACAAACACATTTATTTTTTAACAGACAAAACTGTCTGGCGAAGTGTTCTAATTATAGAGTTACTATTCGTTGTCATAGTTTTACAGCTTGACTAGCAGGTACCCAAGGCTTCGCCCGTACAAGAATAAATATAGGTCAATAAAAATATTGAGCCTATTTTACACTAAAATTCGAAAAACATCTAATTCGAGTTCTCTGGTCCAGAAAACACGCTTGGAGGGTTTCACCCAAATCTATCAATGTTTTCGCATCTAGGCTAAGAAACATGATGAGTTGCGCGTCGGCCATCACCAAATATAATAGTTTCCGTCAGTTTTTATACTCATAACTTACGATCGATCGCAAAAATTTAGGCCAACTTTCTTTCATTTACCTACGTTTAAAATGCCACGCAGAATTCTACCTAAAATGTTCGCGAAGTTTGAGTATTTTACTTCTTACAAGAAACTAATCTAAATGCAATAATTTGGTTTTCTTTCCTGTATAATACTTCAGAGTAATATGTATCAAGTTATTAATGGTATTTACTGTTTTTTAGGTAACACATTGCTACATTTTAGTCGTAAGTGCGAAAATAGAAGTACGATTTAATTTTGTTTTGTATCATTTAAGAAATAAACGTAGGATTTAAACTACTAAATTTCTAGCTTCAAGAAAATGAAAATTCATATTTATGGTTTTTGGGGTAGTTTCCTATTGTTTTTGAGGTAGTTTTCACCCCTTAGACGCAAGTAACCAAAATGCTAATAGTTTATTTTTATTGTATATACGGGTAATTATATAATTGTTACCTTTTAATTGCAAGTAACAACAAATGAGTGTGGTTAAATTTTTCTATGTATCATTCAAGATATAAATCTACTAAATTTCAGCTCTCTAAGGGTAGTTCACCCAACTTCACACCTTATATTAGACGGAAGTGACGAAAATTTGAGGGGTTTACTTTTCTATTAATATTTTCAGAAATAACTGTACAAATTTTCAACCCTCTAGCTTCAAGGAAAGTATAACAATTAATACTTATTGTTTTAGGAGATGCTATTCCATTTTCTTCCCTTAAAGGCTAATACTTGAAATGCAAGAGCATTACTTTTTTATGTTTTACATAAGTAACTCATGTGCCAAATCACATCTTTCTAGTATGATGGGAAGTAAGAAAATTAAATGAGTTTTGCATTAGAGTAGGACCTAGTTACTTACTGATTTGTCCTTCATGTTCTAAAAAAAAAACAAGACTAAAACATTTGAAAATATTTCATGAAGGTTCTTGATAAAATGCACCGTATGCCTACGAGTGTCATGAAGCACTTAACCAAAAAGAGCGTTGTCTTTAATATTGATTGAAGAGTTGTGACCTAAATAGGACAGCTCCGCCCAACTTGGGAGTTGGACACCTTAAACTCACCCAACGCCTAAAACTATTAATTTGGATTCTTTGCACGAGTTCCATCGGAGGCTACTATGGAGTGATCGATTGAAAAGTAATGAAGGGTGAAACAGAAAGGGTGGAAATGGGGGTGGATTTACATTTAATGAAGCTGTAACTATAGAGTTGTTTGTTTAAACAACCAATTTTGATCTAGCTATATAGTGTAATGAATAGGTTGCTGAGACAGCTTTTTTATAAGTCAATTTTGGTAGAAAGACGAATAGGTTCAATAAATATGTTTCAACACAATCATATATACACAAATATTAAAAGGGTAGGTTCTGGAAAAGTCTGTCGGTCTATCACAATCTATTTTCTCCGTGGAGATAAAGGTAACCCATATCAGATCTATAAACATTTACGGGTTAGCGCTTTGATACCCTTTGCTTGCGATTCTAATTCACACTTTTACGATTTATTTAAAACAGTTAAGGTGCACTGCAAACGCAGATTTTGAAAATGAATGTCTGTACGACTGGAATTTTTAATACCTATTATTAAATAGAACAATCAACTAAAAACTTCCAGGGCTTTGTCATTTTCAAACAATACAAATTTGAAATGCTCAATTAAAATAACCAGTCTATGTGTAGGTCTGATACAGCGTCAATTTTAAAATAGAATCAAAACATATTCCCAAAGATGAATCACGCGCTCGACATAAAACAGAACATGTTTAAATTTGAATTATGGAACTTGTGAAGTGGAGCGCAACTCAGGAGGATCTATTTCCGGCGTGTTTTTGTCATGTAATGGGAAACATAAAACGAATAAATAAATATAACGGAACGAGACTATTGGAACACGCCCAGTTGGACCAATTATTGATGATGTCATCGCTAAGCAGTTGTTGACATTATTCCAAGCTATGCGTGTTCATCTGAATTGGTGACGTCATTATTTTGTATGAGAGGAAAGCTGTTTCATCATAATACAGAGTATGTTTGAAAGTTTTGTTTGTATACGTTCTCCAAATAAATAGAAATGTAAACAGGAAAATATGGTTAAAATACCATACATATAATTTACGATCTAATTTACATAAATATATTGTTTGCAAACGTTTATATAATTTTGGCATCGTAATTTAACGACCTTTAAGCGTATAAGGCAATATGAGCATAGATAATGGTGTCTTTTTTTTTAATAAACAAAATAATGCCATGTGCAGTTCAAGATATTTACTTGAAATATAAATGACTTAAATTGTGTAATTTTATTACAATTTTTAATGCTTATTACAAATAATAATAGTGTACATTTATTTATTACATATAGAACCAGTTTTTTTAAATTTATTATTTATTGAACGACACCAAGCAATTATGTCGAGAATAAATTATGCCTCAGTGATAAGAACCAATGACAGGAGTCGGCGGCTCCCTCACACCGTTGCTTAGAGTGGAAAACGTATTTTTTTATAACTTTATACAACATTTTTAATTCTCTATAGTTTTCCTTTCAAGTAGATATTTAAGTACCTCTACACTAGTGAGTTTTCCACATTTTGACCAAATTTGGACTGTTTTCCAGAACAGAGGGAGAAATGTTTTCAACATATTTTTATATCTCGAAAATTACACGCATTAAAATATAGCTTTGAGTTTCCTAAATAAACCCATTTTAAACGATAGCCAACACTATAGTATGAAACATATTTTTTGGGCTACTAAACTTTTGGCTTTTAAAATGTATAGTAAATAATTTTTTTGAGTTCTGATCATATTATATAGTACCGTTTTTAACCTTTTAAGGAACGCATCCCTAAAATTTGACCTAATATTTGCAAAACAAGGAGTTAACTTTTCATTTGATTAGCCAGTCCCTATTTGGACCGTACGTCAAACGGCCCTGAGAAAATGGTAGTGACCTGTATCCATTTGAATTGGTTAGTGTTCTATTTTCCAATCTTGGCACGGAATACAAAAAGAGTTCAAACTCAAATTGTAAGTAGAAACTGATTTAATTTGGTATTCAAAGTGATTAACTTTTGTTTGTTTATTTTTTATCAATGCAAGATTAAAACACATGAGCAACTCACATTTGCAACTTTAAATCGTATTTTTTTGGACCGACGTAGCCTGTAGCCTACAAAAAAAAGTATGCAATGCCAAGAAAAACAGATGCAAACATGCTCCTGAGCGGCAAATAAGCAAACGCATCTGCGCGAAGAAACTCATGTAAATTAGCTGTCGTAAACAGAATGTTCTGCAACCGATTGTTTCGCGAAGAAGCTCTAAGAACAGTGCAATTGGTTAGGCATTGTTCTCGGTTAGTTCGTGACCCCTGCCAGGCACAATATTGGCCAGACAACGATGGCAAATGTGATCTTTAATATAACCACAGTCTTTGTATTAAATCACCTCATGGAAATGACATGACATTAGATTTTAAACTTCCTTTTCTGATGTTCAAATTAGTAAACTTTTTTTTCGATCTGTTCGCATAATGTTGGAAGTCGGGAAAGGGAGAAATTGTACTGATACAATGACATATTTAAGAAGTGAAAATGAAATTGAATTATTAAAACACGAACAGGCTAAATTACTAGCTGCTGTACACGACTTAGTCCGTGTTACAATATGGATGCCTTTTTAACATTTCCAACAAATATTAAAGAACTTTTAACATTACATCTTTAACGTGTGATGTAGCTAAACGCATAAGATTTGGCATTCCTGTTAATTTTATGCAAGTCGTGAGTACACTTTTTAACACGACAATATCTCCTAGAGTTTA
Organism: Philaenus spumarius; assembly: GCA_018207615.1. Taxonomy (NCBI): domain Eukaryota; kingdom Metazoa; phylum Arthropoda; class Insecta; order Hemiptera; family Aphrophoridae; genus Philaenus; species Philaenus spumarius. The sequence goes on from JAGFPH010000708.1 coordinate 313,339, forward strand.
CATAACAATAAGTAACATAGTTACAATAAGTAACATGGTTATTAAGAAACAACGTATTGTAATTTGTTCTCCTAAGTCGTAAGATAAAAAAGTTTGTACTTTGTTTTTACCTTCTATTACCATAATTTCTTAAGAACGTTATTTTAATATTTCTTTAACAACTTAGCCATAAATACTGTACATTCTGTTATCCGTAACATTCAGAAGACAATGCATTCTGTAGTAGGCCTAGTAAACGTTACAAATAACTTGTACCACTATGTACAATCGCCTACCATAAATTTAATTTCAAATGAAACTGTCCAAAGCATAAGCACGGTTCGGAAAAAACCACGGTCAGAGATAATAATCATATTCTAATAATAAGGTACAATGGACAATTCTAGAATGCACAGCGTCATCTCGGCGGAAGGGGGTGTGCATAATCTATGCGCTCACCTTTATTGTCTGTGAATCAGTGATTAGAAAGGTGAGATAAACCATAGGGTGCGTGTGGTGTATTAAGGTTTTATGACCACACACAACGCGTAATAGACTTTAATGCCTGTAACAAAAAAACAGTTTTATTGTACTCGCCATAAAGGAGATCTACAACGGGGTGTCTAAGTGATTTTACACGACCCTTCAGCGTCCCATCTCATCCCTCTCTGTAAACACTAGGGTTATTCTTTGACAAATTACTTTACCCTATCTATTATTTTTATGGATTGTCGTTAGACTTGAAAATCCAACAAGACTTAATCACTTGAAGAAGGGAGGCAGGGACGTAGATTTATCGTGCATAATAAAACGTAGGAAGTTGAATATGCATTATAATATTAAAATATTTCTTTATCAGTACGAATCATACCAATAGTTAAAATATTTTTTCGGATAAAGCATAATCTCAATTTGTATTTATGGGTAGTTTAAAATATATATATATTTGTTATTTATTTTAAAATTAATTAATTAATTTGATCTACCTTGTTATAATGTTATATCAGTTATTTATTTATTGGTTGGAATAAGACCACAATACCTTTCGTCAACTAAACCAACCAGAAAGAAACAATACAGTTGAATATTAATAATACGTTTTAACAAATTATAATTTTATATGCATGGTAATTGAGGGAACCAATTTAGAAACTTAGTGTTTTTTATTGTAAAAATAAAAAGGTTCATATTGACATATGCTCAGCTTGCTCTACCTACCATACTGTTTTTTAATAAAAAATAAACACATTTGGAAGCAGATAAGATATTAAGTTCGAATTTAGTATTTCCTTCATTTATGTTACATTTTACGAATGTACCATAAACGAAGGCACTATTTTGTATATAGTACTACTCTAGTTGTTATTTTTTGGAGGGGATTGATACTTTTGACTGCTTTCAACCAGCATTATATCAAAATTATATATGTATTTTCTAATTAAAATTTATAATTTTAGCTTTGGCTTTGTATTTGTAGATATTATTTTTAATTTTGAAGAGTAAATTATTGGTTAACTTACTTCATATTTGTTTATATAAAAACGTCGTTAAGATAATTATTTGTATTTATGTATAAGTGCTAACTTTTGTTTGTTGTGTTTTCTTATCTTCGTTTTCAGTAACTTGTACCAATGCATTATGTGCTGTGTGAGTTCTACTTTTCAGATTGTATAGTTAGTAAAAAGATTATTTTTATTTAGTTTGTGTTATTGTATTTTTCATTTGTAATGTATTATCTGGAAATAAATAATTAAAAAATACTAAATTAGATAAATAATTAATTGTAGACAACTGTTTGATGAATTATGTTTTTGACAATAAAGCAAGAAACGTAAAAGATAGAGAATACTAATATATATATATAAGTTACAGTGAAAATAAATATTCGAGTTTTTAGGGTTCCGTACCTGACCGACGACTGTCAGTTAATTTTTTCCCCAATAGAAAATGAAATCACAAGAAAAACAAAAATAAATATGTTATGTTATTATCGTGTGAGGTATCGTATATAAAGCTAAATTTATGGATATTAAAACTATCGGTTTAGTTTTCAATATATTTAAATAAATGTTGATTAACTCGAACCACACCTTTTATTTTCAAAACATTTAAGTAAACCTTTTAAAAACTAAAATGGCTCAAAATTTTTGTGAAAATGGATAGATATTGTATTCGATAGCTGCTAGCGCTGAAAGGTTTTACTGTTTTCGGAACCAAAGCTATCTTTCACAGACCTCGTCAGCAACATATACTTTATTCCCGCCATGCTCTACAAAACGTTTGAAACCAATAATACATTCTAGTAAACAATATAATTGTTTAACAACTTCAAATCGTAAATTTATTTGAAAACTCCATTACTCATTGTAGAAATATGCACTCAAGTTCTAAAAATATGTTTAAATTATCAGTGCGACACAATTACCAAACATCTGTTAAGTTTAGAGCCTCCGAAAGCTATGTTAAGATCCGGAATAGAAATAGACAGCCCCGGATAAACGCACATTTGCAAAAAAAAAACCACTCGAAGCTTCTGACGTCAACACATTTTGCAACCGAACTATCAGACAACACTTGAGTTATTGAAGACGTGTGTTTATACATTGATAAAACGGATTTACCACAGAGTTATCAACTTCTCGTATGAACAGATGTTTGCACGCAAATAAATAGAGTATCAGATTAAATTGTCAAGCAGATAAATTGATGAGGT